>PVHY01000099.1:28941-213520 GCA_004024945.1 Uropsilus gracilis | reverse complement strand
GGAGGGAAAAGAAGTGGGGAAGAGAGGTGGAAGAAAGGAGGGGAGAGAAATAAGGGAAGGAAGGCCAGAGGCAGGAGGAGGAGGAGGTAGAGAGATGAGAGAGAAGAGAAGGGGTAAGGGAAGAATCTCCAAAATAGATCAGTCAGAGACCCTGAGAATCTTAGAACTTCAGTTCTGGAATGGAGATGAAATTTTGAGTGTTAGTTCAAGGTTCCAGCAGGCACTGGCACTGGCAGCTTGGCTCATTCCTGTGATTAGAGAGACACTGATAAGACTCAGCCAGCAGGATTTGCTCGGAGGAACCCTGATCATGATGACCACACACACTGGGGTCCTACACAAATGGCCAGAGATGACAAGGCCTCCTGGCAGGTACAATAGGTGTTGGCTGTCCTAGGGCCCCCAAATACCACTCAGTGTCATGCCCCTGGGCAAGGTGGCCCAACAGATAGAGATCAGTGCCACCTCTCAGATACCACTGAACTCCAAAGAAAAGATGTGGCTCGCTTAAGCTAAGCCTGCTGTACCCTCGGGCTGTGGGCAGCTGACTTCTGGAGGCGATGACTGACTCCAGCTGCATCTCTGTGACCTACAGCCTGGAACTCAGGCTGGTAAGCCCTCGTTGCTCCATCACAGAAGGCTCTGCTGGAGTCAGCATATCAGCCAGCAACTCTGCAGCACTTAGTCTAGTCAATGTATCCTGTACCTAAAGGGGAGAAGGAGGAAGAGAAAAAGAAGAGGAGGAGGAGGAGGGAGGGGTTAAAGGAGGAAGAGGACAAGGAGGCAGGGAGGAAGGAGGGAAGAGGAGAAAGGAAGGGAAGTAGTTTTTCTGAACACGCTATTATGTAAAGCATAAAAGGCAAAAGAAGCATCTGGACCTGGGACCCCTGGGTCTTCCAGAGAGAAGATGGACGGTGTCATCACAGAGGCAAAGAAGCTGACCCAGAAACCTTGGATAGGGCACCTATCAGCGCCCCACATCGCTGCAGGTGCTGCAGACAGCTCAGGGCATCTGTGTTCTCCCCTCTGCTAGAGCCTCCCCACCCAGGGCTGGAGGGGGCCTCACCATGGGCCTTGGCTTTGTACAGGGCAGCCGTCAGCAGGAAGTCCACCAGGTCCCCCGGCGCCTTGTCCTCTGTGCTCACTAGGACTATGGGACCACCTGCCACCTTCACGGCCACCCGGGCACCACCAGCCGCCAAACTGGCCAGCTGGTAGGGACCCTTACCTAGAGCTGGAGAAAAGGGGCCCGGTCAGCCTCTGTGGGCCTTTCCCTATCTCCCACACTATCTGCCCACTCATGCCCAAGGGAGGGGAGAGGGCTAGTGACTCATGGTGACTCCCTCACCCCAAACCCTGGGGACCTGGATTATGAATGAAAAGAAAGGGACAGAAGGTGTCAGTCCCTGATGAGAACTGAATCATTTCACAGAGAGCCTGGGAACAAAACGGGGAGGGACTCAGGACCTCCCAAATGTCCCTCTATGGGACTATGCCAATGCCTGAGACTCCTCCAGTCCAGCCACTGCACTACTTAGGATTGTGTGGTCTCTGCCCACTTGAAACCTGAGGGGTGAAGGCTGGGAGGGCTGGGATGCAAGATTAGTGGGGGGCAAGTTAGCACACCATCTGAACGGTGTTACTTTTGGGTCTTCTGGATCCCCACAGCTATCAATTTAGACTAGAGCAGGTGTGGGTTTCCTAGACATAGAACAATAGCCTGTTACTGGGTTCCCTGGTTTTGCTCCTTCCCTATAGCGCCTCTTCCTCACAGGTGCCTAAGTCACCTTCCTAGTCACACTCTCTGCTGGGACCCATTAAGGCACCCACAGCTCTCAATAGCATCCAAGAGTCCAGTTTGAATGCAGGGACCTTTACACCACAGTCCCTGCCCCTCGCCCCCACTACACTGAACTTCTCTGGTTCTTCCTGGGAAGAGCTCTTCTGTGTCCTACCTCCTGTCTCCACTCATGATGTCCCACCCACTCAGAGTCATCCTCCCTGCTGTGTGCCTGGCAGACACCCACTCCATCTCTGTGGCCCAGCTCAAATGTCACCTTCTTGGTGAAGCTCTCCCTGCCCCCTCTCCTGCTACGCATAGCGTCATCCCTCCTTGGTGCTCCACCAGGCACACACCGCTCACTGGACTTATAAGGAGGATCTCAATCCCCGGCCCACGTGTTTGCAGTGCCGTGCAGGTAAATAGATAACAATCAACTCTCAGGAAAAGAGCAAGCCAAACCCTGCTTTGTGGCTTGGTGCAAATACTCCCACAAGTGGTCAACTGCAAACTACCAACTGAACACACACTGAGGAAGACAAAATTGGTCCAAGAGAGGCAGCGCGAGCCGCTCTGGCACAGCATGGTGACAGCTGTCTTGTACTGCTGATTTCCCAGCACCCAGCAGGGACCTGGGCCACAGCAAGAAATGGATGGGTGGGTGGGTAGGTGGAGGATGCTAGAAACAGCTTGTCCTTTGCCAGTTTCTGCCACCCAAAATGCCACCAAAGGGAGAAATCTCTGCTCAGAGAGGTCTTGCTGAAATGTCTTGCCTGATGTCAGACAGATCTTGCCTGTCTAGGAGTTGCAATTCCCCATTACTGCTTCAGTCCTTTAGGGGCAAGAGATTTGGGGACATGAGAAGCCCTAAAGGGCAAACAGTCTGGCAAAGCCTCAGTGCCTGTGAATTGTCCTACTGCACCTGGTCCGCTCCTCATCTCTCAGACCTCCCAACTTTCCCTTGTCTCTAGTCTTTCTCCACTGTTTTGCTCACTATCCTCTCTCCAAGGTGATTGTTTCTCAAACCCAAATCTGATAGTGCAGGTAGCTGAGGACAGAGTCTTGTGTCTATTCCCCAAGAACCTACTCTTAGTAGGTCTTGGGGGGAAAGAAGAGAGTTCAGAAGTCAAAGGTGACTGGCACCAAGGACCCTGTGAATATCTAACTCTGCTCAGGTCTGACCTTAGCCCAGCAGGACAGAGATCAATGCTGAGAACTCCTTTTGGGGAGCCCACCTCCCACTGCCCACAGCTCAGTAATTTAATAACTAATTAGCCCTAATTGAACCTCCCTGGGGTTTTTAAGTTTTGAGTCATGACCTGTGTTTCCACCCAAGTTAATGCAGAACTTCAGGCATATCCTGGCACCCTGAAACCTCAGCTAAATTTGAAGATGAATCTGGCAAGCTGAGCCAGTCCACAGGTTTTGCCCCAGCCACCCTAAGGCAGAACAGGGTGCATTTGCTCTGCCAACTCAGAACTCCAGGAAATCCAAGACAATGTGCCGCTGGGCTAGATTATGAAGGTCATGGCACTTGGTGCAAATAGGGTTTTTACTCCCTGGTGGAAGTGTCCTGGGTGTGTGGGATCCCTGATCCAAGCTGGAGGCTTGGACTACCAACAGGGGCTGCAGAGTTCCAGGCATCGCTGGGCTCTGCACCAGCAGATGGTGATGGGAGGGCCTTCCCTGCCATGTCTCTTCCAGGGCCAGCAGGGCCACGGTGACTTGTGCTGTTGTGGCATCAGGCTGCCCTGGCTCCCATCGCTCCACCTGGAGAGGATGGACTTACCTTTGTTAAAGAAGTCACAGTCATATGCTGAAAGAGAGAAAGAAGAGACTTCTTGAGGAACTGGAATAAAAAGTAATAGGGCAAATACCTTTAGTGCTAATCCCGGTTCTTCATACTTCCCCAAGGGATTAGCTTGGCCTGCCTCCCGAATGCCAAGATTCAGTCATGGCCACTGGATTAGGATGCTTTAAGCTATAATGAATACAGTGGTTCCTTTCTGTGGCCCCATAGCAAGACTCAAAGCCTGGCCTAGAGTAAGCACTTAGCATGGGTCAGTGAATGACCGTTGGCAAAAAGGGGGCTTTATGTGGCCCCAAAGAGCAAGATTAGCGCCATGGGGTGGAAGCCCCAAGCAGAAGTGTTGTAGAAGCCTCCAGAGGAATGCAAGCACAGACAGAAGTCAGCCTTGCAAGAACCCTGAGTGGGAAGGCACCAGGGATCCAGGATCCAAAGCTCCTTTCAGGCAGGCCACCCTGCCATACCTTTTACCAGCTTTGACAACCTCTTCCAAACATGTGCTCAGCACGCCCTCTAGTGACCTAGCACAGCACCACAGTCTATTTCCCAGGCACTTCAGTCACAGATTCCTCATTCTGTTGGAGAGAGCTGGGGCTCCTGAAAGCCACACTAAAGCTAGAGCAAGGTGATAAGTGTGCATCTGGGCAAACCTGGGACAAAGGCCGAGGAGAGGCTGCCTCACTTGTGATATGGTCTAAGGAGAGTCACCAACTCCCCCAATCCACAAACCCAGATACTGTTCCTCTGCACTTGGCACTGCCCTCTGGAAAGAGCAGTAGGAGTCAGGAGACTGGCCGGCTATGTAGTTTTGAGAAAGTACCTGCTTTTACTCACAGGTGGACTCAGAAGATTGAACTAGAAAGTTAGAAGACTGAGTTTCTGGTTTCAAGAGTGTGACGGGTCATTGGGAGGTAACCCAGAAGAGCCAGCTCTCTAGACTCAGACCTGAGTTCAAGTTCCATCTTTCTCACTCATCAGCTGTGTGCACTGGATTCTCTGAAACTGAGTGCTCTTTTTTTTTTTTTTTTGAGACAAGGTCTCGCTATTTTTGCCCGTGGAACTGCAGGCTCTTGTTGCCCAGGGTACCACAGACTCAAGAAATTCCCAGCCTCAGCTTCCCAGGTAGCTGGGATTACAGGCGTGTGCCACCATGCCCAGTTTTTTTTTTTTTTTTGGAACTAGGTCTCATTACGGGCCCCAGGTGGGCTTGAACCATGATTTCTAGCCCCTGCCTCTTCATAAGCTGAAGCTTAAAGGCATGAGCCACCATGCCCGACCGGAGTGCTCTTCTTTATAGCATGGACCACGACTAATATCTACCCTGTATATCTGGCAGGGCCTGGATTAGGGCAAGCAAGTGTTCAGTCTTAGGTGTGAGCTATATAAATATATATATATATATATGTATGCCTATATATGTAGATAGATCAATAGAGAGATCTATATATATAAATAGATATAGTTACCTATAGATATAAATATACCTCTATATAGACATAGATCTATATAGATATTTATACCTATATAGAGATCTATCTATATATAGACATAGATTTATATAGATATAAATATCTATATATAGACGTAGGTCTATATATAGATAGCTACAGATAGATATAGATATATAGATAGATATGGATATTTAGATCTGTGTCTATATCTATCTATAGATCTATATATGTACCTGTATTTATATCTATATATCTCACATCTAAGATTGAACATTTACTTGCCTTAACCCAGGTCCTGTCAGGTTTTACAGGGCAGATATTAGTGGTGGTCCCATGTTATAAAGGAGAGTGCTCAATTTAAGAGAGGTCAACTAACATATATATAATATTATATATTATATATCTTGTGTTTTATATAATATATTACATATGTTATATATGTAATATATATAACTCATATATAGTATATATAATATTATAAATAATATAATATTATTATATTATTAATAATATTATATAAACTATATATATAGTATATATAATATTATATATACTATATATGTCTCAAGGGGCACCAAAAATCCCAGCAATCAAGATTCATATTTTTCATGTGACATCTTAAAAATATCAAAAACATCCTTAATAAACAAAATAATGAAAAATAAAAATACAAGATCTGTGACAGCACCTTGCCAAAACATACCATAGTTTGGGGCAAAGGAAAAATGAATAACAGTGTTCTTATCATTACTGAAACCTTTGATATTTTGTTTACCAGTGGCATTTTTACACTCATTTTGATTTTTTAAAATCAAGTTTACGATGCAATTTATCTTGGTGCCCCCTTAAATCTTGTGTCCCTGGGGAGTACCTCACCTGTCTCCCTCTAGTCATGGACATTACACACATTCATGCACAGATGGCACGGGGCCAGGCAAACAGCAAACCCTCAGTCAATGTTTTCTTCTCCTTCCTGAATGACTTTTATGCTGAGGACTCCTCTGGGGTGGAAGGGTCTCAGGGAAAATAGAGGCCAAATGTAGATTCTGCTGCACCTTCTTCCCGAGGTCATGCTTCCAGACCTACCATGGCTCGGGAGGTTCCAGTCCCTACAAGTCCATACCAAACAACCACCAAGTCAGCAACAGCTAGAGCACTGTGTCCACATGTGCTTCCCATGTGCCAACTCTCTTAAATCTCACAGCACCTTGCCAGGTAGGCTCCCATCTCCTCAGTCCTTGACTACAACTGGAAGAAACAAGCCCCAGGTCACTCCACTTGGTGGAGCTTGGATCTGAACCCAGGTTGATCCAGGGCCTGTATAATAACCACTGCACCCCAAAGTGAGGTAAGCTGACACCAGGAAGAATCGATGATATGCAGAAAAGTGACACTTGATTCATGAATAATTTAAATTTCTACAGATTTTACCAAATCTTTTAAGTATTTACTGTTCCATCAGTTTTATGATATACATTTACACTAATAATAATGAACCATGTGTTTTAGCATGCATGTGTGCTAAAATAGTTTTACTTAATGGGAGTATATGATCCAAAGTATTTGTAGCCAATCACCACTTTAAAGGGCCTTTATATTCATTATCTTGTGTGAGCTTCACAATCAACTTGCAAGGCTTATTCCTATTTCCAGATGAGCAAATTGAGCCCTGGAGAAGTGAATTGTTTGAGGTGCACAGCTTGTAAATGGCAGCACCAGGGCTGGAATCCGAGGGTCTTAACTCCTCAGCAATGTGGATAAGAGCACAATGTGCAGCCAGTCTCTCTGGAGGTGAACCCTGGCTCTACCACAAAACTAAAGCATGTTACTTAATCTCTCTCTTAAACCTGTTTCTCCAAAAACAAAATGGTAATAAAGAGGCCACTTCATAGAGTAACTGTAAAAACTCAGTGAATGACACATACAAAGCACTTGTGCCAGTTCCACGTGCCAGGAGTGATGGTGTCCCTCAGGTCTGCCCGCAAGGGAACCCCCCCAGCTCCCTGAGGTGACTGGTCTGGACACTCACGGCAGAGGCGCGGGGTCCGCCAGTCGATGGCCAGCCCATGCTGGCAGCACTGGTGAGCATAGGCAGACACGCTAGCACAGAAGCACTCACAGTCGCCGCCCTGGCTACAACCACATGTGTCTGTCAGGCAGTTTGAGTAAAACCAAGTGACATCGACCTAGAGAAGTCAGAAGTCAGAGGAGAGAGCCAAACATTTAGCCCTGCAGGTTCTTGGATGACGCCACTCAACCCCAGGAGCATGATAAACATGAAGGGAACACAGGATGAGATTAGCTACCCCTGTGCCACGAGGGCCAACAGGTGACCGAGGGAAAGAACTCTGTGGCCCAGGCAGCCCTCACTGCCCAATAAACCCTCTTTCCCTGGGCTACCAAATGGGAGGGCAGAGGATGGGGTTTGCACTGTGCACCAAGGTCAGAGACAGCCACGCCAGGGCTGGCCTTGGAGGTGGCATGCAGAGCTAAGTGTCAGTTTTCTGTTGCCACTGGAGATAGAAAAGGCAACAGACCAATGCCATAGCATGAGGGGCTTGGGGTCTCTGTTCAGAAGAACTAACTTCCTGATGGGGAGGAAAAACCAGGACAAGAAAGGCTGGGAATGACCATGGACACTGGCTGTCTATCCTGGTCATCAGAGAAAACAGGACAGACTCCTCTAAGCAGTTTAGCATCCAGGATGGCAAAGGTGGCTTTCCCCTCCACACGTGAGGTGTCCTCCTGAGGCTGGAGGTCTCAGAGCAGAAGGGAGTTGGTGATTAGGTGGCAACTTAGGAGAGCAAGGCCAAGTCCACTCACCACAGGGTGGCAGGTTTCGAACACCTCACTGAGCAGGATGCTGCATTCCTTTTTGGCAAAAGGTTCTCGGAGAGGATTCAGGACACATGTGTCTCGGGGGTCGAGGGTATCTGGGCACTGAGGGGCAAAAGCAGACTGCTGATCTCTCTACACCCTCAAACACCTGTTCCCCGAAGCAGCAAATCGACTCAGTATGAGCCCCTAGTCCCACCTCCTTTTTAATATGTTCCCCTTAAGTGGGTGTGGTTGGGATTCATGACTTGCTTCAACCCAAGCAAAGGTGGCAAAGTGAGGGGATGGGTGTGATTATGAGCATGGTTATGTCACACATGACTACAGTGTCAACTTGCTGGAGTCTTTCTCTTACTGGTTATGAGGAAGCAAGCAGGCCTCTCCCTTGACACAGGACAGTTTCTGTCAGTGTTGGTCAGGGGTCATCTGGGTGGAAGTAGGAGTCACCTTGGGGAGACTTTACCTCAACTGCAGCCCAACTGCTGCCAAACTCCTGAGGGTTAGTTAACTCAAGGTTCTCTGGGGTCCTCATCTCATTGATGGTTTTTAAATCAAAGTTCCCACAGAGTCCTGCCAGCTGGCCCTGAAAGAAGAGAGGTCACCACAGTCAGTTGCAGGCATACTAGGGGTGAACCAAGGGTGGTGAGGTCTCCAAGACACAGGGGTCTGTAATGAACACAGGAAGGAATGACTGTCTGGGCCACAATTTGAAAAGGGATGGAAAAGAGTCAGAGGAGAAAAGGCATAGAGCAGGGAGGAAGAGGATGGGTCAGATGGTATAAGTTTTTGGCTCCTTGGTGAGGGGATAGCCGGGCTCATCCCCAGGCAGGAGCACAGGTCCGCAGTGGGTCACTGTTCACACAACTACCTGCCACTGTGGCCCAGCCTGGATGTGCACTGTGGTTCTCTGGTCCCACAAGAGGGTGATGTGCTCCCGTGGGAAATGCACCAGCGTGAAAAAACCAGCTTGCCATGTATGAACCTCCTGCTTCTCATCCAGGAAGCTCTCTGGACTCTAGGGGGACAGAGATGGTTATTTCTGAGGCCCAATTCTCCCCATCATTTGGCTCAACTGAGCCTGGCTACAAGTCACTGCCCAGTCACAGCACTTCACAGTCACTCTGTTCCTAACGCTGGTCAAGGAATGAATTTGGGGCTAGTGACTTGTGGCATTCCAAGAGAAACCATCATGGTAAGGAAACCAATCCTTAGCCCCCTTCAACACTCCATCCCTGTTAACCTGAAAATTGTCTTTACCACCATTGCCAGCACTGGGCCTTACAGGATTTCCTGAGTCGTCCTCAAAGATGATGAGCGAGTTGCCAACATTGATGGAAATAAATTTCCTGCAGATGACGCCAGAGCTGTAGCAGTTTACATTTTCTACAATCACAGAGAAGCTGAAATCTGATGTGCTCTGAGGAGAAAATAAACTCTTTTAAGGAAACAAGAGAGGGAAAAGATCCTGCTGAGAGGCCTGTAAGTAGAGGAACATGAATACTGAAGTAGTTTTCAAGGTATTTCTATTTCTTATTAACTGTGTGACTTTGGGTAAATGGCTTCATTTCTACAAAGATCAGTTTCACTTTGGGTGCCCAGTGTACTGCTTAGCAGTGGCCCTCCAAAAGTATCTGATGAATGAATAGATGAACGGATAGAAAGTAGTGACAACAGGTGCGGACAAGGATGACAGTATCATTACAACACAGCAAAGATAGTAGGATAAGCCTTTTGGAGGGTAATTTGCAGACACTGAACACCATTTCACGTGTATGGAACTTTTTATACAATTTTATAAGAATCTTGAGTTACAGTCACATAAATATTCACTTTAAATATTGGTAACAAAAAATATATTGCTAACAACCTAAATATGCATCGATAAAGTAAAATAAGCCACAGTGTACCCTTTCTTTAGAATTCTACCAACAGTTCTATGGAACTGTTGAAAAAATAAAAGTACACACTGAGTATATGAGATAATGTCCAAGGTGTATTGTCAAGTGAAAAAAAGTACATTGCAGAAACCTATTTTTATGAACAAAGTGTTTGTGCCTCACAGAAATGATCACACCTGACTGTTCTGAGTGGTTAGTACACACTTCTATAGTATGTGTTTTCAGTGTTTCTATTTCCATACTTTTGTCTTGTGAAGTTATTGAAATTATTGAAATTCTATGAAAAACCCCAGTACTATGCCTACATCATAGAGAGGACTAACTTTTGTTATTATTATTACCATTATTATTATTATTATTATGAGATAGATAGCAAAACAAAGGTTACTCACTGGTATGTGAGAGGCACTTGCCTACCTGCTCTGTCTACTTTTCTCCTTCTGGAGAGGATCCTGTCTCTACTGTGCCCTGTCCCATCATGATTTGTATTTTTGAGTGAGCCAAGGGTTTTAACATCTGACTCCTTAGGCACACCAATTCTCTAGTCAGATTTCTCAGTTCAAATCTGACTCCAGTTCTGCCACTGACTAGTTGTATGACCTTAGTCAAGACACCTAGTTTCCCTGTACACAAATTGCTGTATCTGTAACATGGGTCAATAAACCCTACCATGGAAGCTCTTCCTTGAGACTTCAGTGAAATAATCCACAAATATGGCTCATTAGATCACCAGGGTATCATATGAGCATAATAATCCTCCACTCTGTCCCAGTCAGAGTGAATGGGACAAGTTTACAATGATATGTGGACAGGCCATGGGGTATTTTATGACTTGTGGCCTCTGTCTGGGCCTGAGATTGTTCCCTGGAACTTCCTTCAGTCTCTAGATAGCTACACCCCAAGGCTTAGGTCTCTTCCCCCATACCCCCAATAATGCACTAGACTGGAGTTCAGAGTATGAATCTGACTGGTCCTCAGCCTCAGCTGCTCTGGGCCCCCATGGAGCCAGCTGGACAGAAACGTCCAGAATCTCACCTTGATCAGGTGCACTTTGCATGCCCCCACGAAGTCAAAGGGGAGCCCGTCAAATGTGCGGTAATGTCGGTCACCGTAGGCTGTGCAGGTAGAAGCGCAGGGGTGGAGAATGCACTGGAATGATCCTTGCTGGCAGACGCTGAAACAAGTACATAAGAGCTCACAGCGCACATGCCCACCCCACCCTGAATATCCACAATGAACCACTGTCTGCCCAGTGTCCACTGTGTGCTCTGGGACCAGGAGTCATCACTTGTATACACACACAAAGGCACACACCCCTCCATAACACAGAAACATGCACCACGAATATGAACAAGGTAGAAGGCTCATGATTTTGCATCCCATATCCTTTCTCATCTCCAGTTTTAAAAAAAAAGAACTGAGTGAAGGCCTCACTTACCAGGTATGGCAGGCAGACATGACCTGGTCCCCAGGAAAATACTCTTTCCCTTTCCAAGTACATGGGCACTCCTCTGGCAGGAAACATGCATCCCCATGTCTGAGTAGGCTGTAGGGATACAGCAAACAGGTGTCAAGAGAGCACCTTCCCAAACCGTCCATCTGTGGAGGACCCTGGATCCACACAATGTCCTGGGTGCCTGTCAGCTTTTATTATAGAAGGAACTGACTGCATATCCACTACCCTAGGCAGCTGCTCCTCAGCTGAGTTCAGAGATAAGTTAGTACCGACAAAACAGACAAACTTGATCCAGGTCTGAAGTCTCTGTCATTTATGAGGAGCAAGGTTCAGCTCAACCAGGGACAAACCCCCAGTCATCTGGATGCCAGTGTTCCTTAAGTACCATCTGTCTACTATGGAACAGATTATAGGCATGAACATTGATCCACCTACCCAGGCTGCTGGGGGAGCTACCAGTAGCTCTTTAACAAGAATGCTAAAGGAAGTTTTTCAGTAAGGCAGAAACTCAGAGCTAGATAAAGGAATGAAGAGTTGCAAAAAATGGAAAGCATGTTGGTAAATATTTTAAAAATTCTCATTTCCTTAACAGATAAGTGGTTATTTAAAGCAAGATTAATGTCAATGAACTGTGCGATTTATAACATATATAGTAGTGAAATGCACTGTAATAACAATACCAAAAAATCAAGAAGGACGTAAATGCAAGGATGCTATTACAAGTACTATATATAAGTTGTAAAAATATTAATTCATGATTGACTATGGTAAATGAAAGACATAATCACTAGAAAAAAACCACAAAATAAAAATATGAAGCTTTACAGGTAAAACAAAATAAAGGAGATAAAATAGGTTAGCAAAGAAACCTTAACCAAAAGAAGACAGCCCAGAAGAAAAATAACAACAACCAATAAGATACAGAGATGTCAAATAACAAGATAGTACTATTACATCCAATTCAATGACTTTAAATGTAATGTATGAACACTCCAATTAAAAGGTAAAAACTATAACATCTGCTTGAAAAGCAAGACCTAACATTTTGTAAATATCCTATTTACAAAAAAAAAAAAGTGAAAGATGAAGACATAGATAAAAGTAAAATAATGGGGGAAATACCACATGAACATCACTAATAAGAAAAAGTGAGTGGTTATATTAACTCCAGACAAAGTAAATTTCACGACAAATAATACTAACAGTAACAAGGAGGGATATTTCATAATAATAAAAGAGTCAATTTATCTAGATAACATAACAGTGCTAAGTGGTCTTGTACTAATAACAGCTTCAAAGAACAGGAAGCAGAAACTCACAGAACCAAAAGGTGAATGAGACAAATTTACATATTTACAACTGGAGATTTCAATACTCCTCTCTATTAATGATAGAACAAACAGGAAAAAAAAAACCATCAACTCTGAATATTCTCTTGATTTAATTGACAAAAAGCTGTCTATCCAACAAAAACAGAACAAACAACTGGACCATAAAAAACTCGATATATTTCAAAGGCTGAAAGTTATACAAAGTATATTCTCTGATCACTGTGAAATAAAATTAGAATTCGGGAATAGATAAAAGGGAAATCTCCAAATACTTCATAATTTAGTAACATCTCAAATAATACATGGGTCAAAGAAGAAATCACAATGAAAACTAGAAAATATTACAATAATGGTAAAGAAAGCACATCATATCAAAATTTGTAGAGAACAGATTACAGAGCTTACAGGAAATTTTAATTTTAAGTACTTATATTAGAAATAATAAAGGGTTATTATCAATTAAGTCCAAATTAAATAAGTAAATAATTAAAAAAAGGGGGGGAGGAAATAAGTAAAGTAGAGAAACACTGTAGAAAGTCAATGAAATTGAAGTTGCAAAGTTCAATAAAATTGATAACCATCCTTGCTAGCCTGATTGGTGAAAAATAAAAAGGAAAGATTCAAATTACCAATATCAGGAACAGGAGGCAACAGCACCCATAAGAATTCAAAAATTCAGGGCCGGGCATGGTGGCGCGTGCCTGTAATCCCAACTACTTGGGAGGCAGAGGCTAAGAATCCCTTGAGTCCACAGGTTCAGGAAGACCCTGGGCAACATAGCAAGATCTAGTCTCTGAAAAAAAAAAAAAACCAAAAAACCCCCTTTCTTTTATTTCCTTAAGAGATAAGTGGTAACTTAAAGCAAGGTTAAGGTCAATGAATTGTGGGATTTATAACATATATAGTAGTAAAATGCATTGTAATAACAATACGAAAAAACAAGAAGTAAAAGAAAGTATGCTATTGCAAGTACTATTTATAAAGTGCTAAAAATATTAATTCATGGTTGACTATGGTAAATGAAAGACACTATCTAGAAAAAACACAAAATAAAAATATGAAGATATATAGGTACAATGAAAAAAAGGAGACAAAATAGGTTAGCAAGGAATCCTTAATCAAAAGAAGACAGCACAGAAGAAAAATAACAAAGACCAATAAGACACAGAGATGTCTAGATAGTAAAAGTAAAATAAGGAACTATTATAAACTATTTAATAAGTTTGATAACTTACATGGGATATACAACAAAAACATCAAATATCTATGAATAAATTTGATGAGAAATGTGTAATACCTTTAAACAAAAACTAGAAAGCATTGCTGAGAGAAATTAAAGTCTGAACAAAAGAAAAAAATAATACCATAACTGAAGATCAGTAGACTCACTAATATTAAGTATGATTTTCTCCAAATTGATTTTTTTTTTTTTTTTTTTTTGAGACTAGGTCTCGCTATGTTGCCTGGGGAACCACAGACTGCCCAGGGTACCACGAACTATTTGACATAATCTAATCAAAATCCCAGAGGTTTTTCTGTAGAAACTAGCAGGCTTCTACTAAATTTACATGGATATGTCAATATCTAGATGTTTCAAAAATCTTTGAAAAAGAACAAACTTAGAGCAGCATCACTTTCTGAAGTTCAAGGTTTATTACCAAACTTCAGAAATCAAGACAGTGTGATATTGGCCTAAAGACAGACAAACAGATCAATGAAACAGAATAGAGAGTCCTGAAATAAACCCACATTTATATAGTCAATTGATTTTTTTTTTTTTTTTAACCAAGGTGCCCAATGAATTCAATAGGGAAAATAAAGTTTTGTTTGTTTTTCAAATCGGGGCTTAAAACCACTGGCTAACCATTATACAAAATAAAATGAAACTTGACTCTATTTTGTCTTATATAGGAAATGTAATCATTTTTGATAGACTAGAAACCCAAATATAAAATCTGTAAAAATATCAAACTATAAAGCGCCTAGAGGAAAACACAGGAGAATACCCTTGCAAAGTTAGAGTTGGCAAAGATTTCTTAGACAGGACATAGAGTGTAATCACAGAGAAAGGGATAAGTTAGACATCAAAACTAAGCACTTCCCATTATACGTGTTTAGACCTATTAAGGTACATATTAAGGCACCGTGAACTAGGAGAAAATATTTGGAATACACGAATCTGACAAAAGACTTGCATCTAGAACATAATATAACTCAAGTAAAAAAAGACCAACCAGATGAAAAATGGGAGAAGACTTAACTGGACACTTCACAAAGGAAAGATACGCAAGTGACTAAAAAGCACACAAAGAAAGGACTCATCATAAGTCACTAGGGAGACACAACATAAAATGCTAATAAGATGTGACTATCTCTTGCTAGAATAACAAAAATCAAAAGGATTGAAAGCAGCAAGTGTTAGTAGGATAGGAACAGCCTGAGTCTTACACAGTGACAGTGTAAATCATGCAAGTATACTAATTTCTTACGTGGTCACTTAACCCAACACTTTATCAAACTGACTTTATCCCAGGATCAAAGTATCTGATTTGGTTGCTCTAGAAGCTCTTAATATCTTTGTCCTGAACTGAGGTGCAGAAGACTGCTAACTGTTCCTCACACAGGCCAGCAACTCATCCTCCCATCTCCCTCCACCAGCCCATCTCTGAGATGCTTTGTGTTTGTTTAGGCTATCACCCTCAACTCTGCAAGGTCAGTTTCTAAACGTCCATCCTCAGTCCTTCTTCAAACCCTATTGATCTCCTGTTATTGTGTCCCCCGTCCCATTCTCCTTATCTCCGGGGACTTCTACATTTTTTTAACTCCATTATCAACATTTCATTGCGGTTGTGGGAGGAAGCAGGAAAAACAAAAAGTATGTGCTTAATCCACTATGTTTTCCCTGAAGCCACTTAACCTTTCTAAGCATCTATTTTTTTCATGTGCAAAACGGGGATAATGACATTTTCCTCCCAAGGTTATTATGAAAATTTAATTATAGACCTGGGCACACTGCCTCAATATGGATGCACAGCAAAACTGGTTTCTTGACCCTCTCCTCACAATTGCATCAGACATCAGTGATGGGCTGGCTCACCATCTCTCACCTTCAGCCCCAGGTCCTGTCTCTTGCCACTTCCCCAGGGAGCTTTCCTGAAGCCCACCACCTCTAGCCCACTCCATGTCTTTTGCAGATCTGTCTGCACCCCTGAACACCTACTATATGCTTATTACAGAGAGGCACATGCCTGAGGGTCCCTCTCAGGTGGTATTTGCAAGTATGGGGTCTCCAAAGGAAGGCAGACAATGTTGTCTGGTCCCACAGAGAGCTCACACTGTTGACTTTTTTTTTTTTTCAGATGGGATCTGAGACCCAGGGAAAAGGTGAGTCACTTGCCCAGAAAGTGATGGAATCAGGATTCAAGTCTGACTCCAGAGTCTATTCAGAACACTGGGCTATACTGTCTAGTGGCCCTAAATAGACCCTTGGCTCAGCACCCACATGCAAAGGAATCTGGAGCAGCAGACAGCTCCGGAACCCTGCAGTGGCCCCAGGGTCTTTTGGAGCAATGCGCAGCACCCAGAGATTCTTACTTAGAAGCAGTTTGCATGGGTCATGGGGTCTAGAAGTCCCGGGTTCCAGGTAAAGGTTAAGGACAGTTACTAGGCATCACTGGATGCTCTATGATAGCAGGTTGCTTGTCTTTCCTATACAAGTTGAGACTACAGTCATTTCCCTTGCAGGCCCCTGTGGAATGTGCAAATTCTTTGTCGGGCATTCGATATGGCACACTAGCCACGGGGCAAATACCCCAAGTGGTGATGGGGCTTCGACACTAAGAAGTTGGAAACAGGTATTTATAGAGCACTTGTTCCTCCGTGACTGACTCCTTGTAGTCACTGTCACATTTACTCCTACAGGAATTAGCTCAGCTGGTCTTACTAGGGCCAAACGGGAAGGCTGGCGTAGGCAGCCATGGCTCTGTGAGCAGGTCACGTCCCTCTACCCTGCCTCTAGCCTCATTTCTTCATCTGCAAAATGGGAATGATGGTCCTCCCCTCCTTTCCCTCAGGGGTGCTCTGGGACTGAGGGAGAAAATGCTATCATGGTGATTTATAAAGAGGAAAGTTCCAACTGACTGGCCTCTCCCCTTGTCCACCCTGGACGCCCTGACCACACTGCTCACTTCCTTGATGACCAGCCCTGGGCAGGCTTCCTGCCTGACTGCTGGTCTCTGCACAGGCAGAGGGACACAGCCCTGTGCTGCCCAATCATGGACTGAGGGGCCCCCTGTCCTCTCTGCTCAGACCTGAGGCGAGACCAGAACGAGGCAGGAGAGCTGACAGAGTGTGGAGACTGACCCCCCCTCAGTGGAGATCACCCACCAACCCATACACACAACTCAGTTCAAGGGAATCTCACAGTTTTCCCTGGGCACCCCAGGAGAGAGACGTTCTCAGCCAGGTAGTCCTTTGGTGGGGAGGGGAGTATTGCAGGGATACTGGCCTCCCACCCCAGGGTCTGCTCACTGCAAGGCAAGTTCCAAGAGGTGCAGGCTGGGTCTCCTTTCTCCTAGCAGCTGGTGGAGTGCACCATGCACCCCCTCACCAATTCTACTTGGGCACCTCGTGACTCTTCACAACAAGGTGAGGCTGTATGGGAAAAGGTAGGAGTTCTTCCCATTTGATGGATGGAAACCTAATCAGAGAGGCAGAACCCTCTTTGTCCAAGGCCACCCATCACTAAGCAGCCAAGAGGCATCCACTCCAGGGTGGATCCCTCTGCTCCTGCTCTTGTTTGAATTGCCCACTGTCCATCACACGTCACTTCCTGTGAGGCTGTGCGAGGCTTTCCCCGCCCCACACTCCACCTCGTGCTCCTGATTCCTAAAGCCCTCAGAGATGGAAGACCCCAGCAACCTGGTCACATACCCCTGGGGACAGGCGCAGCCGGAGAGGCAGGGACCACGGGCAGGCACGCTGAGGTTCAGCAGCTGCTGCTCACATGTCCTTTCTCTGCTCAGTTCAGGCTCCGTGTGCGGGTCACTGCAGTTTACAAAGACCTGGCCTTCTGGGCAGGCAGCAGCTGGGAGAGATGAGAGAGGATGCTGAGGAGATCAGGGGCTCTAAGCAAGGTGCCTGGAACAGCTGGGCCTGGGGGGCACTCTGGGGTGGCTAAGGAGACCTAGGGACCCAGCCTCTGAGGAGTTCAGGAGAGATGCAGCTCTGATACTTTCCTGTCTTACTGCTCCAAGGTGTTCCTTGGGCTCCAGATACATATCACAACTGGAGGCAGGAGTGCCTCTGTCACAACAGGGCAAACACCATCATTACCCAACAGCACCCAGGAGACAGCACCTCCCAAGGTACTGCTCCAGGCACTCCACATTCACTCTCTTATTTAACTCAACTCAGGTATCACTAGACCCCATTTTCTCATATAATGGAAAGAAGCCACTTTTGCTTGCCAAAGGAATAATAGAGGGAAAGGGTGCCTTGGAGGGACCAGGGGAAGAGTCAGAAGAGAACAGGCATGCAGAGTGGAAGGGGAGCCAGAGACTTATCAATAAATATGTCAGTTTCCCAATACTTATCTTCCAGTGACGGTAAACCTACTCTCCCAAGCCTTCAAGTTGCCATGCATTCTCATACCTAGAGTGAGTGTTTGTTTTTTTGTTTGTTTGTTTTAGGGAAATTGATAAAAGGAAGTTGAGGTCCAAATCCCACCTGGGATAGAGCAGAGAGAAAGGAATAGCCACAGGATATGAAATGAAAGTCTCAAAGAAGCAGAGATACGAAAAGGAAAGTAGTTTCGGAAATATATACAACACATGGAGAGAATAAAGGAATCTAAGTTACATGCAAGAGGAAACAAAAGCTCAGAGAGGTGGAGTTACCCAGGGCAGCACAGCTAGTATATACTAGAAATGAACCCTGAAGGCCACATGATTGTTCTCTGACCCCCTCTTCCTTAGAGATCTCTTCCACCCTAGAAGCCCCTCCGAAGGCTCCAGCCCCTTGCTCAACCCACCCCCAAGTCCCTCCCAGACTCTACGCTACTGTCAGCCCTTCCCCATCTCTATTGCCTGGGAGAGTCTCAAAGACCCAGGCTGTTCTGCTCATTTATGTGACCCCTCACTACCAGTGCTGGGCTGTGTCAGCCTCAGTAGATACATGACAGCTCAGGCTAGGAAGATTCAGGACCTGGGGAGGGGGGGTCAAGGGATTATCCAGGCACCACAGCCAAGTGTCCTAAAGAATACAACAGCCTGCCCTCTCTTCAAGAATCAGGAGGTACAATCACTAGGGTGGAGCAGGATTTTAGGATGCCACCCTCCAACCTAGAGCCTTTCATAAGGGTGTAAGGAACGCAGCAGGCTCCATGTGGGATGGGGCTCTTCCCCTTGTGACCTCTCCTTATGCTCCCCCCTCTCTTCTCCAAAACCCCACCACTACAGGGGCATCCCTTGCTCTTTCAGCCATCCTTACGTGGGGCTCTGCTTTCACAGTTCATGACTCCATCTTTACAGTGGCTGATGGGGGAGAGAGAGAAAGAGAGACTGGATTAGCCAACCTGGTCACTGCAGATGTAAACCCTCAATGCGGGTACAGAACCTTTCCCCACTCCTGCCCCTGGTTCCCTGCACAGAAGTAAGGGATGCTGCTTTATGGAAAGTTCTACTCGGCTGCACTTTCTGCAGGGGCAATTTCATTTAAAGAGAGGGCAGCACTGTTGCCTGCCAGGAGCTCACCAGTAGCCCAGAGACGGGACATCGCTGTCTCCAGGTGGGTAGTCCACACCTTGGAAGTGGCAGGAGCACTGGTTCCTATAGAGTTCAAGAAGAGGAAAAGGTAAGGTGACTCAAGAGCTGGGGCAGAGATGACCAACCACAGCGACGCCCTCTGCCCCCCTCCCCCCATCAGGGGCTCAAGGACACATAGAGAAATAATGACAACAACGGTGACATGTGACATCTCTCCAGGGAGTGGGGACGTGAGCCTGGCACCAAGGACTAAGGTCCAGATCTGGGGAGCTATCTGCCAAGCTTGGACATGGACATTTTGACTCAACCCTGTATATACTCAAAGCCAAGCTCACCTAAACTGAGGGAGGGAGACGCAGTTTTCGAAGTCCATGGTGAGTGGGGGGAAGGGCAAGCATCCTTGCTTTGATCACTCACACACAGTGTCCGCTCTGATGGCCCTCCCTTCTTTTGGGTGTCTGCTCAAACATCACTTCAGCAGAAAGGCCTCCATCCGCACTCATCTCATGTAACACAACAGCCCCTCCCCACCCCACAACTCCCTGTTCTCACTCTGCTTTATAGTTCTCATGAGCAGCAGACCCATTAGGTGTCTGTTTATATCTTTATTATGTGTCTCAACACCTAGAATGTGAGCTCCATGTCAGTAGGATTATTTTGTTTGGTCCTGAATTCCCAGAGTTTAGAACTGTCTAAAATATAGCAGACGTCAAAAACTATTTGTGGAAAGAGAGGGGAGATGAGGGAGGCTTAGCCCTGTGGACTTGCTCTGCCTTGTGGGAAAGCCAAGCTGAGACTACCTGAGAAGCCAGAGTTGCAGAGAAAGTCTAGGAGGAGCTTCAGAGGCAGGAGTTCACCCACCCTCACTCCCTCCATTTGTCCAGCTCTAGCCTACAACTATGAGATGAAGTAAGATGAATATGCCCTGGAGACACCAAACCTCAGCCCCACTGACTCTGAGGTCAAGTTGGCCTGCTTACCTGGGGACACAGAGTTCTGCCTGAGTGTCCAGATAGGTGTCTGGTGGACAGGTACAACCTTCTACACACTCATCCCCACTGAGGTCACTGCTGCTCTCAACCCCACAGGTCTCAGGGTTGGACAGGTCCTGGCAGGTTTGTCCACATGGAGTCACACACGGGCTATATACCTTGGTGGTCTCACAGGACAATGCTGTAGTGGGAAATGGAACCACACTTCAGCTCCTTTCTCCACACAGCTATGTGGAGTAAGGTTGTTACCCTGCTGAGAACAGAAAACCAGAGAAGTTAAGAAACTTGACCAAGGTCACACAGGAGGTGAAGGTCAGAATTGGGATTTAAAGTCAGATCTGACTCTAGAGTCCCATTGACTACAATAGAATGGCAGAGTGGAAGAACTGGGCCCCATCACCTAATTCAGACTGGATCCTGCCCCTGGTGTTTCCTTTTCCCCTTAGGTAATGATTTGGGGACAGGGGTGGTGGCCACCTTGATAGCTCATCACACAACTCATCACACAAACATTCACACTTCACCCTTCACCTCCACAGCTACAACACACACAGAATGAGGGTAGACCATGCTCTCTCTAGCAGCCTCTGGGAGCCTTTGTTCAAGACTCAGGACCTGTCTCCTCATCTGTCTTGGTCCTTTTTGTTCCAGTTACAGTAAGAATCTGTGAGTGCTCTGAGTGGATATAGCAATGGAGGTAATAATGTGGGGGAGAGGGGACTGACAGGACTGGCAGAACTTGGTGATGGACTGGAGAGGAGGGTAAGAGACAAGCAGCCATCTGTCAGATGTGCCAGGTGGGAGGCCAGGGTGATGCAAGGGCCAGGGAGATGGCGGAGATGGAGGACAAGCAGTGATGGGGAGGCAGTGAGGTAGGTAAGAGTGGAGGAGACTGTGGGATATCCCAGTGGACCTATCTCAGTGTAGGGGGGCAGGTTCATATAGGCACACTTTGGGGCCCTCACCGCAGGCTGGCAGGTGGGCACGGAAGTCGATGGGGAGCCCATGACGCCAGCACAGGCGGGCATAGTGGGCCAGGGTGGCACACAGACAGGGCTGTCCACAGCGGCAGGCATCCCGGCGGCACTGCTCAAAGTAGGGCACAGGGCTCAGGTAGGCAGAGCAGGGTGCAAACAGCTCCCCGGTCAGCACACTGCATGACTGCACCGCATAGGAGGCTAGAGATAGAAGAAAAGCAAGGAGGGCTCAAGATTTTGCCTGGGGATACAGGACCCTACAGACTGTGTGAGTGAGAGTGCATGACAGTCTGTGTGTGTGTGTGCATGCGTGTACGTATGTGTACAAGCATTCCACCTCATGCCAGGCATAAATTCATGCACTAGAAGAAGACATGGGCATGAACAAAACAGAACACTTCCTGCCTTTGAGGCACTGACATTTTGGTCAGAGAAGACAGGTTCTAGACAGTTTGTAAAATAACTCTGGTGGCAGATCTAAGGGAAGAGAGAAAGCTAGGAAGGAGGCTGGTGAGTGCAAGGCTGGAGAGGTCACTGCAATTAAATTCAGATGGTCAAGCAGGTCAATGTGGGAAGATGATATCTGAACAAAAACCTGCAAGGAGGTGAGGGTGGGGGCCTGTGTTTCATGAGGGAAGAACATTCCAAGAAGAGGGAAGAGCAAGTGCAGAAGTCTGCAGAGAAATACCTGGCTGTGTGGGAAGGACAGCATGGAAGCTGTGAGTCTGAAGCACAGTGGAGAGCAGAGAGATAAGAGGTATGGGCAGATAGGGTAGGGCCCAGCAGGACCACTGTGAGGTCCTGAGACAGGGGAGCCAGTGTCAATGTCTGTGTGCATGACTATGGTGGAAGATAGGTGAAGGTCCCTATCTACCTAACCCTACCCCAAAGGGAACTCTGGTTCCTGCAACTCCTCTTCTTATCATTTTATCCTATTTGACCAGCATCTTCATGTCCAGAGGCCTCTGTCAAATTAGTCACATTCCCCTCACTCCCTCTTTTTCATCCCCCCTCCACCTCACCAGCTTGCAGGTGCACATCACAGGGGTCCAGTGGGGAGCCAGAGACCAATGGGGAGCAGGCAGATAGTGTTTTCCAGGAATTGCCAAAGAGTTGTGGGGTGCTCTCTGGCACACCCACTGGGGACCTGCAGACAGGATACAACCACATTACGCACTTCTTCACAGTGAGTCAGGTGAACACCCAGCACACACCCAGGTATGCACCCACCTGCTTGTGGACACAGACACCCACCCAGGGTACGGATATATGCCAGAAACACAAAGAATCAAGAGTGTCTACAGAATCACATTCAAATAAACAGTGATGGGTGTACATTGTACACACACACACACACACACACACATACAACTAACATCCTCCAAGGGGGCTCACAATGGGTTTGGGGCCCACAATGCTCACTTTCATCCCTCTTCATGTCATAGAAAGAAAAGCAAGGACAATGAAGAGTACCAAACATCACTGGGTTCACATGTTTTCCCAACTCCCTTCTCCACAGGCAGTTCTGAAAAACTCCTGCCCTCTCTGTCTGGGTTGGAAATGTAACTCAGAGGGAGCAAAGAGTGCAAGGCGAGGAAGCCTGTTTCCTGGATATTAACATTCTTCAAGAGATTCCCAACTCCACTGAGGGGGAGGCTAGGGAGAGAGCAGTGTCCATGGGTGAGGTTCTGCTGAGCACCCACATCACTGCTTCAGTGCACTGTTTACACCCTGAGTTCACATTCTAGAGGGTGGCGAGCAGACTTTCCGCTACACCAGGTCTGCTGGCCGCTTGAGACAGTTGCTGCGATAGTCCCGCCAGGCCAGACATGTTTCTTTTCTTTTTTCTTTTTTTTTGAATTATTTTATAGAAGTAACATTGGCTTACAACACTGTATATGTTTTAAAGGTACAGGTTCACATCTCTTCAACTGTTTGTTACCCCACCACACTCACTACCAAAGTACCAATAACCCTCTACTATCATCCCTTTGTTGTCCTCCCATCCCTACTCAGGGAGCCATCAGGGAGCCAGGATTCTGCAATCAAATTTCTAGGGTTTTGTTGTTGTTGTTGGTGGTGGTGGTGGTGGTGGTGGCGGTGGTTTTTTTTCTGTTTATTTTATTTCATTTTGTGCGTGTGTGTGTGTATTACATTATTGTGTACCCAGACACGTTTCTTTCTGTGTCATGCAATGATTGTAGCTTGAAGGACTGACCAACGGAAGCTTCAGCCTCAAGACCAACCCTTTGTTCTCCTGTCTGAAAGGCCTGACTCCTGGTCCCTCTCAATTTCCTTAAGCTGCCCCTGTGTCCAGAGAATCTCATCCATGGAGAATAGACTTTCCCTGGATATTGGGAGGCTCACAGTGTGCAGACTTCGAACACTGGGCAAACAAGGTTAGCCTGGCTGTGAGATAGAACGGAGTGTAGATATTATTGGCTTTGGGGGTTCACACTCATCTGAAGGTGTTCACAGTCAATTAAAACAAAATCATGAGCCACTTCAAATCCATGTGAGGTGCATCCATTTTAAGGCCTCACTATAAAACAGCATTTCTCAAGGTCTGGTCTGTAGACCTCATATACTAGACTTGCTCACTTAAAATGTCACTCCTGGACCTCAACCTAATCAGATTCTTGAGTGGGACCCAGGAATGAACATGCTAATGGGCTCGCCACCCCCACATCCTGAAAGTCTTCTACACGGAAAAGACTGCGAACCACACCTAAGTTCAAGCATAGAGGAATAAATAATTCATAG
This sequence comes from Uropsilus gracilis, assembly GCA_004024945.1. NCBI lineage: Eukaryota > Metazoa > Chordata > Mammalia > Eulipotyphla > Talpidae > Uropsilus > Uropsilus gracilis. The sequence goes on along the minus strand of PVHY01000099.1, from coordinate 189,466 downwards.
TGCCTGTCAGGTAAAATGAGGGCTCAGAAAGAAACGTGGGGACTTTCTACAGCCAGAAATGAGAATTCAGTTTCATTCAGAGAAACAAGAACAAGAACAAGCTGTGCACATGCAATTGAAAATTCAACATTCTTTTGTTTGGCCTGACAGGGCCGTCACAGCTGCTGTCTGTCTGGAGCAGCCAGCGGACCTGGTGTAGTGGAAAATCTGCTCGCCACCCTCCGGAATGTGAACTCCGGGAGCAAGCAGTGCACTGTGCCACACGGGTGTGCTCACAGCCCTGGGGCAGTGATGGGGGGCCAGGCAGAGCCTTACCCCATGGACACTGCTCTCTCCCTAGTCTCCCCGCCCCCCCCCCCCAGTGGAGTTAAGAATCTCTCTGAGAATGTTGATGTCCAGGAAACAGGCTCCTCCCCTCACCCTCTTCACTCCCCCAAGTGACCGTTTCCTACCCAGAGAGAGGGGGTGGGGGGCAGGAGTTTTGGGGAACTGCCTGTGGAGAAGGGAGGTGGGAGAACATGTGAACCCAGTGATGTTTGGTACTCTTCACTGTGTCCTTGCTTTTCTCTCTCTGACATGAAGGGGCGAGATGGGAAAAGAGGAGCAGTGTTTCCACACAAATCCCCCAAAGAGACCCCCCTCCCCCTCCCTCCTACCCCTATCCCCTTCTGGTTCTGGGCAGAATACATACAGAAAGTCATCCTGTGTATTGCCATTGAAGGTGCCACAGAGGCCCACGGTGTCCTCCGCCCATCGCTGGTCCACCTGCAGGTAGAGCCGCAGTCCCTCACGGTCATAGAGCACCCGCACACCCACGTTGGTCCTTACCCGCAGGAACACGGAGGATAGCCGCCTGATCTCAAAGGCATCTGGTGTAGAACCATAAGGAAATTGGCCAGAAAGCAAACAGTCCACCACTGCCTCCCACATGGCCCACTTGACCCCCCCATACCTAGGCAGCATGCACACTGACCCCTGCTATGGGGTTAGTTTGGGGAGTCTTGAAGAAATCCTGTTCACCAGTGAAACCAGGATGCAGGCAGCCCTGGCTGAGAAGTTTAACATCAAGTACCAATTGTAAAGCTTGAATTCCCGAAGGACTTTCCTGTTCTAGCAGGCTATCTCTATTACTGCTATTCGCTTCTCAATGACCACCCCAAAGTCCACAGCCTGGTTTTCAATTCAGTGTTAAACTTTAGATTGTACACCTCCCATAGCTTACTTTTCTTTGACCTCTTTGCACCCCATCTATCCCTCACTTCTCTCAATCTTGAACCCCTCTTCTTTTTCATTTTCTCCAGGGTTACCTTTCCTTGTAATAGTTTTGCCATTTTTGTTAGCTGTTTCCTATGAACTATCACAAATCCCTTATGGAACCAGTCAGAATAATAAGTAATTAATAAACAATTAAGAATAGGGATGGGAAATAGCCCCATTCCCATGCTAATGTTAAGAGAAGTCATCATACTGCTCTAAAGCCTATTGTCATGTTGGAGTGGGGCAAAGAGATAGATTGGGAGCTCACATTGCAGGTACCAAGGTGCATCCACCCGGTGCTACAATGTGAGGTCTTGGTGTGTGGCAATGCCTTTGGCCAGAGGCTGGCAAAAGAAACCTGGGTCGCCAACACTCAGCTAGCTCTCCTCCACCAGAGTCGTACCATCTGTGTAGGGTGGGGTGACCTTGTACTGGTCAAACAGAAGGACATCTCCAGCTTGGGTCAGGGTCACCTGCCTCCGAGGGTCCTGGTGCAGAATCACTGATACTGACTGGACACAGACCCCATCCTGGTTCTGGAGAAAGAATGGCAGTGGAGCAGTTAGCCTGCCCTCATGCTGGCCCCAACACAGCCCTCCAGTAGCAGAAATTCTAGCATAGCTTGAGACTAAGAGGAAGCTCCTCACAGACTTGCGTTACTACAATAAAAACAAGGGTCAGGTCTCAAATGTCTGTGATGTAGAGCAGAGAGAGGCACCAGATAGCCCAGAGTCTAACCTCAGAAATACTGGCCTCCTCTACCCAACTACCATGCAGGACTTTTATTTTATCCTTTGGTGGGTGTTTGTATAGTTCTTTCCATGCACTATATCCTGGAGAGTATCAAGATCCACTCATAGCCAGGCAGGAAATTAAGTCTTCACAAAGAGGAACCTGGCTCATGGTAAGAAGGTGCTGTCAAAGAGTGCTGTTTGGCAGCAGAGAGGGTACCTCAGGCCAAGGTTGACCGGCTACCTGTCAGAATTATGGGCACTAGAGGGGGTACCAAGTAAGGGACCCCTGAGTTCCCACAGCCTTCAGGTGGTTTGAGAACTCTAGAACTCCATGAGTGGAAAGAAGCCCAGCTGGGCTATGTTTGTCTATCTGGCCTTCATTCTCAAGATATGATGGGAGTGACCTCACTTTTGAAGTCTAATAGTCCGATCGGGAGTCTACTAGTCTCCTGATCACAGAGCAATCCCTGGTGGGGAGGGAAGGGGGTCACTCAAGCGTAGAGGAAGGAAGCACTGTCTGCTCAGGGGTAATGCAGTGACTACATCTATTCCCCTTCTTCAAGTTGGGCATTTTCTCATTATGTCTACATTGACTGTTGCAGCACAGGGGACACCTCCAGGAAGCCAAACCCACCCCCACCCCACATCCAACATGTGCACAAAATGATGAAAATTTCCTCCATGGATATGTACCTTCACCGTGTTGCCACAGCTTCTATAACAATGTGGGTTATAAGAAGACTTGTCTGACTCCCCCACCAAACTGTATGATTCAGGAAGGCAGAGCCTGTCTAATTCACCTTAGTTTCCAAGACCAAACACGTCTGACACAATTAAATATTCAGTATTTGTTGAACTAATTCAGAGATGTTGAAGGTACGATCCAACGAGGCAGAAAAGGTAACGTTTAATTAGATCCATTTCAGAGACTGTTTTTAAAACACTGAGGTCCAGGAAAGGGAAATTAACTCTCAGCTAGCAGATGTTCTAGATCCAGAGTCAGCCTTGAGCCCTGAGCTCTGGCCAGAAAGAACAGACAGTAGTGTGAGTGGGTCATGGAAAAATCTGGGGCCCTGCCTAGGTCCCCAATTTCCCCCCCCCTTTTTTTTTTTTTTTGGATTCTCAATTCATTTTACTTCTAATTGATTTTAAAAGTGCTAGGTATTGTATTTTACAATATATTCCTTTAAAAAAAACTTCTAATCCTTAAGTATGACTTTTAATATTTAAAAATAACACATTATTTCCTTTTTAAAAAATTCAGTTTGATAGATATTTGTTACATAACAAAGTAATTTCTTACCAAAAAGAAAAAATAGTTTCTATAGTTGAGGAAATTCAAAGTTGACAATAACACAATTATAAAAGGTAGGCCCCCAATTCTTTAGGGGGCAGAGGGAAGGGGTGGCTGGTGGACTGGATGGGAGTCACCAGCTCTTACCAGGCCACATGGGGTATTCTGCAGTGTTACTGTGAAGGTGCCTGATGAGCGACTCTTGGCCAGAATGTACTGACACGTGGCAGGAAACGTGTACCGGCGGCCATCAAAGGTCGTGAAGTGGATGTCTCCAGTTACCGAACATTCACCTGTGGGGCAGAGAAAGAAAGCAGGCCCAGGGGAACTGCCCTTTGGGCTCTCCCTCTAGCCTGAAGGCTCCTGGCAGGAGGTCTCAGTGCCCTGTCCCAGGAACCAGGGTTGCCTTTGAACCCTGACCTTCCCTCGGAGTCCCAGTTAGTGAGGAGGTGCAGTTCTGCTCTAGATATCTCTGGGAGAACAAAATCTGAACTTGGGGGTCAGTCTCAGTCCAAGGTCTCCACTCCCCACCCCAGTACTCAGGAAGGTCTTAGAGGTATAGGATCCCGTGTAAAACTCTCCCTGACAGGGGTAAGTTAATCAGGCAAAGAGGTTCAAGTAAACAAATGGGAAGCAGGACAAGTCAATGAAACCAAGTGACTGTCCCTTCCTACCAGCAGGCCTGATTCCCAAAGAATCCCTTCCCCAAACACTGTGAGATACAAAGCAGAGACCCAGGTGGGGGCCAGACATACCTGGGCAGATAGATGTGCTGCACACCCACTTGCCTGCAGTGCATGTGCTGAAACAGAGAGCAAGGAGGCAGGGGCTCACCTGAGATGGATGCTGGGGACTGATGGGTACATAGCATTTCAGCTCCCCCCCCCTCTTCTCATCTCGAAGGTGGAAGGTGGAGAGTTGCCCCACAGGGTGGAGCTAATGAGCTTCCCTGGGATTCAGAGACCCTGATAAGCCCCCATCATGAGGCCTCGAAGACCCCAGATGGGCAGTCTGGATGGAAAGCCTGGGATAGCAATGCTTCTCTCAATGCCCCCAGTGGTGGACACGGACCAGGCATTGCAGTCTTCCTTCACCACAGAGCCAGTCGGGTACAGGGTCCCATGGAACTCACAGGGACATTCAGCTGGTGCCACACAGCCCCCATCCTCAAAGATTAGCCCTAGGATGACAACAGAGGTCCATTTTTAATGCACTCCTGTTCCTGTTTGCAAACATGCATGGTTCCCCAGGGCTTGTGATAAAAATCCCCTCATCCAATCTCTTTCACTTCTGAGCCCACTTCCCAATTATCTCTGATATAATCCTTGGCTCAGGCCAGATCTGAATCTCCTCTGAGTAAATAGTCCCACCTGTAGCCTTGTGCTCAAAGAACCTTTAGCCCCTTACTCCCAGTTTGCACATAGACTAGCTTCTCCTCTCCACTTCTTGAAAGCATATCACTGCATCTAGAATTAGTTAAGTACCATTTCTTCCAGCAAGCCTTCCTGATCGTCCCTCTTCCCACAGAATTCCTGTATCTCTTCTTGTCTGAACTCACAAGTTGACCCTCACCACATCATGCCTTAGACTGGCGTTGTGTATGTGTAAGTGTCATCACTGCAAGCAGTCCAATCCCTGAAGTCAATGACTGGATCTTTGTATTTTTTTATTCCAATCTCCCACCTTAGAGATTTAAGCCCTGAATTGATCATTACAGACATGCTGACATGAAAATCTGGAAAAAATAGTTGTGCATGGGTGAAGTTTAAACAGATGCATATATGATAAGCATATAAACCTGTCTTCATCCATACATCTTAAAAAATGGGACCCTGATGAAATTAAATATCCTGATGAGTCCCTTATGAGCCACAGTTCTGTCCCCTCATCTCCCTTAGGCCATTCATGCTCATGTTCACATATTAGTCATTTGTTCCTTCCTTCATTCCACAAATAGGCATCCTCTGAGCCCTTGCTTTATGACCATCCCTGCAGGCCAGAAAGATGCTACCGAGTTCTCACTCCACCCCTAGGATAGATACCATCAGGGCAGTAGCAGCCGTCCACACAGGCAATCTCACTGTCTACACAGTATGTCCGGGGCTGGCAGGAGGTAGGGCAGCAGGCAATGCATTCGTTGTAGGTAAAGGCCTTCTCTTTGCAGTGCACAGCTTGGGAGAGAGGGAGGGAGCAGCATGGTGTCAGCTCCTTAATGCCCCCAGCTTTGCCAGCACCCACCCAGACCCTACCCACACCATGGGGTGCAAGTGGGAGAACTTTGCTCTCCTGATACCCTTGTCCCAATACTGGGTAGCTGGGACATCAGTGAGGGCCAGGTAGGCTCTGAGACTCTCACATCACTCTGTGGCCTTGGAACAGCCCTCTCACTCTCAACCCCATGGGGATGGGACCTTAACTCTCTGTGGTTCTGAGCAAATCAGGGCTTTGAGACTTAAGAATGTCACCCAGGGCCCTAGTGCAGAGCTTGCTGAATCTCTCCACACCCACCACCAGGAGGCACCTACCGCATTGCCAAAGCTGGGTCCTCCAGCCCTGCAGGGGCCGCCCTGCCTGGGCACACGCTCGGGCATACTCTGCCAGTGCCCGGCACCAGGTGGCTTCATCACCCATTGATCTGTGCAGGGAAACCAAGGGTCACACTGGAGCAAGGTCTGACCTGCCGCTAGATGCCCAGCACCATCTAGAGACTGCCAGCATTCAGGGCACCCTAGTCTCTACACTGGGGAAGAATGCCAGAGAAGGCATCTGGTACCCAGAACTGTAGACTGGAAGGCAACTTCTAGCGCCCCCCCCCCATTGCCACTGATTTGCATGACCTTGAGGAGGTCAGGTTTCAGTCTGGGACTCTGTTGAGTGTGGAAATGCTGTACCATTTGGCAGGTAAGAGTTTCAGAGCTCAGGAGGCATATCTCTCAGTGCTTGAGATCATCCTGCTCAGTGACCCACATACTAAGCCCCAACCCCAATACTAAGAGGGGTCTCTCCATAACCCAGTACCTCCCCACCTCCAGGCTGCTGACTCACTGGCAGAGATCGCTGGTACAGCTGGCCATGAAGGGCAGAGGGCTGACATAGGTGTGGCAGGCATCAAATGGGGACCGCAGCAGCACCTCACACCGCTCATACACATCCTGAGGCAAGGGCAGAGCCAGAGCTGGGGGCAGGCTGGGCCACGCACAGCCCTCTGACTTTACCAGCCCCATATGGAATCCCAAATTAGGATAGAAGCGGGTGAAGAAGACAGGGAACAGGAACATATAACCAGCCATTCTGGCCTCCTGCAACTAGGGACTTTCCAAGAAGCAGGCAAGAAACCAACCTAAGTCAGACACCGGGGTGGGAGCTAAGAGGGAGGGAAGGGGGTTCTATGGAGTATGCCAACCTGCATGCTTCCCGGGTTCTGTTGCAGGCAAGGTGGGCGAGGCATGGAGGAGGTCGTGGGCCCTGGAGGCTGATTTGGAGCCTGCTCCTGCCAGCTGTGCACAAACTCAGCCACATCATCTGTCAGCTTCCCTGTAGTAGAGAACTAGCATAACCACAGGTGGTGGAATGGGGGTACGGAAACAGGTAAGTGGAGCCAAAGAGATAGGGCAAGAAGTTGAAGTATCTAACCTCCTAAACTTCCACTCCATTTGCATTTGCCCAGTTTAGTTATTCTCCAGAAAGAGTTGTTTGATAACAACAGTCAAGAGGGCTCAAAAACCTACAGTGGCTTCCTATTGCTCCAAACTCAGGGGAGGCAATACCATGCAATAGAAAGAGAACTAGGGTGTGGGATAAAAAAAGCTCCTGCACCTCTCTGAGTCTCAGACTCCCTATATGTGAAATAGACCCTTGCCCCAATGACATTAGCACAAAGGCTATGTGAAACGATGCATACAAAGTGCTTAGGATGTTGTTGGTGCTCCAAAGTGTCACTTCCCTTCCAGCCAGAGTCACTGTGGTTTGGTTCTTCACTTCTTACCACTCCTCTGCAGATACCTTCAGTTCCAGTAAGGCTCTTTCTCTTACTGGCTTCCTCAGCCCTGCAGCTCTCTGTCACTTCCCCCATACTCTGCAGGGTCAGTCTCATCTAGCAAGCTGCACATTGGATCCTCACACAAGCCTAGAAGTCTCATTATGACTGTTGTATGATGAGGAAACAGAGGTCCAGCATGGTTAAGAACACGTGTGGTAAGAAGGGACCCCAGGCCTCCCATTGGGTATTTAGTCACACAACTCTTTAGTTCTACCACAAGTTCCTTCCCATCCTCCCAGCCTGACCTACCCCATCCCCACCAAACCCCTCGGAGGTCCCCTGCCATGCTCCTCACCAGAGCTGGTCACCAAGTCATCCTGGGGATCGGCATTATTGTTCCCACACAGCCCGTGGGTCCAGCCCAGGAACTCTGGGCTCATCTTGATGTAGACAGCTGAGGTACCATCCCAGGCCAGCGTGAAGGCTGACTGGTGCCGCACGATGACATATCCAGAGAGCCGCTGCAGACGCAGGCTTCCCATCGCATGTGGCAACTGAACCCTGCAGAGCACAGCCCAAAGCTCTGGGACATCCACATCATCTTCACCAACCCAGTCCCTTCAGGAAGGCCCCAGGTATCACGGACACAGCACCCGCCTCACCACACGGCCTCTGGCACCACAGGGCCTGAAGCCTGTCTTTCCTTCCCCCAACTTCTCAGGTAACTGGTTGTTCCCCAGGAGAGAGAGACTTTTTTATCCTCAGAGTTTTACACTGCAATTTCCCTGGCAGGCTAAGCCTTAGTGATGGCATTTACCAAATCTTTTCTTCTAGAGAGGAGAGATAGCGGAAGCAGACATCTACTTTACTTTTGGTGGAACAAGAACGGAGCAGAAAAAATTTAAAAACAAGAAAAAGAAGGCAATTGGGGTAGAAAAGAAAGCCTTAAGGCTATAGCAATCTTGACTGTGTCCCAGTTTTACCAGCACCAAGTCTCCTAGACAAGCTGGAATTTGGCAACTTTCAACCCAGCTGAAAATCAGTAAAGGTAAATAAAAGAATTGCTAACCAGCCCAAACTGGAACTGAAAGATTCGCATACCAACATCTTATTCATGGCAGAAACCCACAGAATTTTAATTTTACACTTGGCCCCCAGAAGCTTGGTCACCCAGTTTCTAGAGCAGAAGCAGATGAGGAAGGGGAGAAGGGTGGCTGTAGGAAGACCTCCTTAACAGCAACATGAAGAGGCAATGGACAGCCAGGGAAGAGAAAGACAGTGAGGAATGCAAGGAAGATTTCAGAGAGGACCGGCATCTGGAGGCATTTGGAGCAGGAGCAGTCCTGGCTCCTGGGGTGTCTCCCAGCAAGATAACTAGCATTCAAGGACCCTGTCTCACCAGAACAGGCTGAAAGTGTGCCAATATCTGCCCTACAGAAGCTTGAACTGAGCATGATGTGGTCAAGAAGATTCCTTCAAATTGTAAAAGGAAAAGATGAAGTTTACGTAGAGTGGTTATCTCAGTTATCTGGAAAACTCTTATTTGTCTGAAAATCCCACTTCTGAAAAACCCATAGGTCTAGAAAGACATGAGATATGTCTTTCTACGAACTCCGCTGACTAGAAGTCTGATGGCTTGCCAATGTACCCTAGACCTCACAATGGAAACACTGCTGTTTACACCCAGAAGACAATGTCCTTTAGGGTTGAGAAGGACAGATACCTAGCTATCTCCCCACTACCAGTGCCAGGAAAGGAGGAAGCTAAGAGAAGAGGGAGTTCCAGTTACCTCACACCTCCATGGGTGACCTCCTTGGCCAGACGAATCTCTTGCTCCCCCACAAAGAAGAGGCTGACAGATCTGGAACAGGTGTATGGGAAGGAGCCGCACTGCGGGTCATTGTGCACCTGATTGGGGGGGGGGGTTCAGAGATAGTGTTCAGGGTTCCTGCTATAGACCCTGAACTTCAGTCCTGGGCCCAGGGCACCCTGTTGACATTCCATTTACGTTGATCATCTGCCTCCTCTCATCTGCAATCTTTTCCAATCATCCCTCATGTCCCACCACTCACCCACAGAAGTCAAGAGTTAGGATTATCTACATTTCAGAAAGGAGGAAACCGTGAAGCTGAAGTTGAAGTGATGAAGGTCACACATGCACACCAAGTCCGGATTCTAACCCAGGTCTAATGGCTCAAGTTCAAGGTTCTTATCTGTATGTTGTGTTATCTTCCTACATCTGGAACTTTTGTTTGTCCACCCAGGTTAGGCCATTGGATTAAAAAGTGAGATCATATACTCAGGCTTATACAAAACTCTTACCTCTAAGCTCATAGGACCCAAACAGGAGGAAGTTGGAGCTTCCCCCAGATCTTAGAGAAAAATTCTGAAAATGTGTCTCTGCCAAGTGTAGAAACCCTTCCCATGAGCACACCTTTCACTAGATCATTAGTAAATGTGGTTCACTGGGACCTGTGAACACCACCCCAAGGTCTAAAAGTTTTTGAACTTTTCTGATCATGAGGCACAGTAAGAAATTACATATAGGTACGTAAAATAAAAGAAAATGCTACAAATACTGATGTTTATGCATGTATGATGCAATCTTATAAGATTTTCTATTCTCTTTTTTTTCCATGCTGGCTGTGACTTGTTAAGTTGATGTCATAATGGACAGGCACCCCACTAGTCTTAAGTAATTGCAACATTTCTGTCATGAAACGATACAATCATGAAAAACTCTAAGGTGTGGTGCCCCAAAACAGAGAAGGCAGGTTCAGTCAGAGTCCTCAGCACATCCAGCATATGGCCCCCAGGGCAGTCTGTTACAGATTTGACCCTGAGATAGAAGGGGTGCACCTGGTTGGCAGAGGGGTGACCCTGAGCCCTTGAACTAATTCAGTCCAGGTCTAGTGCCCTCTAAGAACTGACCCCCAAGTAGACCTTTCCCCAGATGAAGGTGCAACTGAACCACATCTGAAGGTGACTCTATGCTCAATACATTAGGCAAACCTGTAAATAAGCTTGCTCCATAGTGAGTCACACACATTCATATGCAGGAATAAACATCTGCTGACCACTAATCCAGGTATAGGGAACACCAAGTGAGCAGACATGGTCACTGGCCTGGAAAGCTTACATGTGGTAGAGAAGACCAATCCAGAAACAGATTTTTGTAAAAGGAATGCAGTGACAGAGATGCAGAACTTCTGTTACACAGAGAGGAGCTTCTATACCAGCTTGGGAGGTAAGGGCATCCAGAAAGGTTTCTTAGAGGAAGTGACCCAGAAACTGAGTCATCCAGGACTTCTATCATTTTCCCTAAGGCACCATGTTCTTCCTTATCTCAGATTCTTAGTGTCCAAGTTCCCTTTGCCTAGAATGCTTTCATATCCACCCCTCTACTCCATGATCCTTCAAACTCAAGTTAAACTGATTAACTTGAAATCATTCTTCATATTCCAACTTAAATGTCACTTCCTCCAGGACCTTCCTGGTCATCATCCTTCTCAATAGGCAGGTTAGGTTTCCATCTCAGGCTCTTGCAGTATTTGGCATTTCTCCTCTAGCATTCAGTTGCATTTGAAATGATTCACTTAACTTGTTAGTTTTCTTCATTAGACTACAAGTTTTGTAAGGACAGAACTTCATTTGTTTTCTTGTCCACAAGGCTACCACAAATCTTGTTCCAGGAAGAGCACAGGCATGCAGCTAATGAATCTTTGACAAATGGGCAACTAAATGAATGCAAGAATGTACAGGGACCACCAGGAATGGGTGGGTGAGAGAACTGGGAGCCCCCAACTCCTTCTAAGTACAGATTCCTTGAGTGAGACCTGGAGTGGGGAGGAAGGTGTCAGTCTCTCTAACAAGCTGCTCTCTAACAAATTTACTATGACAAGCAAAATCTAGGTCAATCCAACCTCCAAGGCTTATGCGGTTTTCATGGGCAGGCAGGGCAGAGAAAACCTCACCTGAACTGAGAAGGTCTGCCCTTCAGGCTCGTGGCACCCTACTAGTGTGTAACTGCCCTTTCCAGACAGGTAGTAGTAGAGGCCATCAAATGTCTCCACGTGGTGCTGTCCCCATGCCCGGCAGATGCTGTCGCGCTCCGGACCAGCATTGTATACTAAGCCAAGGAAAAAAAGAACTTATCTGTATAGCCTCAGTGAGAATCAAGCCAGGAGTTGGTGAGTTACAGCCCTGGGGGAAACACCCATCTCCTCCCAGCCCAGAACCCCACAAGCCCACAGCTTTCACTATAGTCACAGTTCCTCTCTAGAGTGGGATAGAGCCGAGACTCACCCATCTGGCAGCGTGGACCAGTGGCATTGAAGCGTCTGCAGTCACAGTAGGCTGGGTGCACGCATTCTCCCCCATTGAAGCAAGAAAACAAGTCTGCAAAGGAAACACAAAAGGCATGTCAATTTAGCCAAAACTGACAGAACCCAGTGATACAGTATCTCCCTCAAGCTGACACCCAGAGAAACTCAGATCCCCATCCCAGGCAACCCCACGGAGCCTTAATAGCTAACCTTAATGGGGATATGACCAGGTGTCCCAGAGTTCTGCCTGTCACCTTCCTGGCAGGCAAGTAGAGTTGGAAGTCAAAGTAACTGCTTTAAATATGAATCAATGATCCTCAGGCCAGCCTCATCTGGATCATTGGCTTTCTAAGTTCAAAATTCCTGGCCCTCCGGGCCAGACCAGAAGAATTGAGAATATGGAGCATGTGGGGTAAGCAGGGACACTACAAGAGATCTTCTCCTCACTGTTCCGTAAGTTCAGATAAAGAAGTCAAGACATGAACCAAGGTGGAGGAGAGAGGCTCACATTTGGAATGTAGTCGAGAGAAAGGCCACAGAAGATAAGACAGCAGAAAAGAGTGTGGTGAGGGGGGGGAGCCATAATATGAGAGGAAGGGTCATGGACATGGGAAAGGCTACAGACACAGGACAGGAGAGGAGAAAAGAGGACACAGGAGCCCCTGAGAGAAGCCCCTTTGTCCTCACATACCTCTGGAAGCCAGGGCCCTCCCACATACAACCCACAGGCCATAGGGAAAGGTCCACTTACAAGATGGTGCACATTTGGCACGATGGAGCCGCCTTTCCCAGGAAGACATGGCCAAGGTATCCAGGGATTCAACCTCCTTTTAAAAACAGGAGAAGGAAGAGACATGATGTTACATCAGGGAAGAGAACCTTGCTGGAGGTCCCCATCTATTACCTCAAGGGGGAGAAGGGATCCCCTGGGCCCTAGTACCCAACCTCTCAACTTCCACAGACTCATCTGCGAACTAGAAGAGAGAAGACTTCAGGTCTGCCCTAGGCCAAGGAATGAAAGCATGGTTTTTAATCCCCCCAAGTGGTCATCTCAGTGGCAAGTTGAGTAGGTCTACAGCCTGAGAACATCTCTTTCCATCCATGCTCCAATATCCCCCAGCTCCTCTCCTTTCTTCCCTCCCTAGCGAGCCTTTGTGTCCTCTATAATCCAGTACAAAACTCCCTTGTCTGGAGAACAAGCATAGCTCCTTCACAGCACGGAACCCATACAAGGCTGAGCTAAGAAACAAAGGCAGTCCCTTACTCAAGAATAGAGGAACATCTCTATCTACCCCCACCTTTTGATTTCTTTTAACTAGAGCCTCACATGTCACCACCCCTGTCTCCAGGACCCAGATCCAAGTCAAAACTCCCTGATAACACAAATCTGAGGGGAACACAGATAATGTGTAACTAAGAAGTCAATTCTCTGGATCAGAAATCTCAACACCTGATCTCTCAGGTAAAAATCACCTGAAATTAGGACTATCTTGAATATCATGGGTATGGGTATCATCCCTTGGTTAGCTGACTAGGTGACTAGGACCCCCAACTTCTCCAACTCCAGTTTGAGGAGTGTGATGTCACCTGAGGCTGGGTCATGGGATGTCTCCCTCTAGCAGCCTCAGTCTTCACATTTGTATGTGAGAGTTATATGCCCAGAGTTATGTGCCCTGGCCTGAGCCAGATTCAGGGAACAGGAACAAAGTCCCTCTCTACTGGAGCTCATGCTGTTGCTCACAGGGCCAACAAGCCACAAACCACACCATAAGTAGTTGTCTCATATATGCTCTTCCCTTCTGATTAACTCTGTATTCCTTTTTTTTTGAGACTAGGTCTCACTATTTTTGCCCGTGGAACCGCAGGCCTTCGTTGCCCGGGGTACCACGGACTCAAGAAATCCCCAGCCTCAGCTTCTCAGGTAGCTGGGATTACAGGCGCATGCCACCACGCCCTGCTATTTTTTTAGAACTAGGTCTCGCTACAGGCCCCAGTCAGGACTTGAACCGTGATCTCTAGCCCCAGCCGCTTCATAGGCTGAAGCTTACAGGCATGAGCCACCGTGCCTGGCTAACTCTGCATTCCTTGCCTGAACTTCAGTTTCCAGCAAAGGACTTTTGCTGAGAGCTGGACGCAGGGTAAAGAAAGGATGACAAGAGAGATTGCTTAGCTATGGCAGTTAAAGATTGTTTGGAAGTAATGGACTAGATGACAATTTATTAAACAAAGAAAGGGGTATTTATAAAGAACAGCGCACAATTCACAATTCACAATTCACAATGAATTTTAAAGGAAGGCAAATGGTGAGGGTGTAATAAAATTGGTTAACATATTGGTTTCTGTGAGGTAATTGGGGGCAGGGGATTACTCACAGATTGGCTGTTATTTTTTTAAGGATTTTTTTTTTTTAGGTAAACATTGGAGAGATGGCAATGCTATTACATTTTAGATGTATTTATGCCCCTCCTGTCTCCAGTGTTCTGGGGACAGATAAGGTAGTAAAATGAAGTGTTCCTCATTTCACAGCATGAGCCCAGTATGGTCTGTGATAGCACCCAACAGACTTGGACAAAGACATCTTCAGGATCCTTGGTCCTGAAGCCAAAGTCCTGCTCTTTGCTCCACTTTGGTGGGCCAAGTCTCTCTATCTCATCCCTCCTTGTGTGCTTCTGACCCCTAGGAGGTCACTGACTCTCCCAGCCAGGTTGCAGAGTGTTCGTTCCACACTGGCTCCTGGGTCCTAGACTCTCTGTAGATCTAGGCCAAACTTCAAGCACTAAGCTTCCCACCCTGGTTGTAATCAATCTCATGGAGTCTCGGAGACCATGAGAAATAGGACTAAGGAAAACAGTCACCACCAATGTCTCTTAGGACCCTATTAAACTTAGCCTTCATGTCTTAATTAGCTTAGCCTTTGTACCTCTCCACTCTTCAACCCCACCTCACATATGGTCTCCAAGACAGGTATTGAAGGTAAGACAGCCTATGCTGCAGAGTCAAGACCATTTTGTGGGAACAAACTTAAAATCCTGTGCAGGTGAGTAGTCTTCAGTGTAGATCAGGAGTGGTAATCATTCTTATGCTATGAATCCTTTTGACAATCTAGTGAAGCCTATGAACCCCATCTCAGAATATTTTTAAATACATTAAGTACAACAAACATGTTGCAATGTAGCTGCGAAAGCATTTTATAGAAACATGTGATTTGTTAACATTTGTGTGTTTCTTTATTAAGATATTAAATAATAAGCTCCAGCAGTAAGTCTTGTCACTACCAAATTTTTGACACAGTGAGCAGACATGAGACCTTCCCACAACTATAAGATGATATGAAAATATCTGTAACTTTATTGGTAATAGTCACAGTTATTTAATACTTCTGTGATTTGTAGCCTAAAGTAACAACTGAAAGGGCTGCTCAATTTCAGTTAGATTGAGGCTGATGTAAATAATGCATTTTTCCCCATCCCAGTTCATAGACCACTGGTCTATATGATCAATTCTCTAGAGAAAGACTGAGCTCTACAGGAGCAAGGCAGCACTGAAGCAGGTCCGAGGACCACTGATCCAAGGTGCCTGCACTTACTGATAAGGGCATTCCAGTTAGAAGCCCTTGAAGGACCCCCAGTTTTACTTTTAAACTAGATGCCCTCAGCACCCCACATCCTCACAGCAGTTACATTAAAGAGGGTTATTCCAATTGCTTATTTGTTCTCACGAGTAATGTGAGAAGCCTACTAGGGTTCCCTGGTCCACATGTTTCCTCAAAGAAAAGGGACCCTCATACCAAAGACCCCCGGTTCTACGATGAGCCTGGTCCTAAATTTCAGGTAACTATCCTAAAATCCAGCAAGGGGAGTGAACTGGGGTAGGAATCATTTAACCCATGAAAATACAGGGATCCTTATAATTCTATGGACCATTCATGGCTTTGGGGATTAGGCCTCGACATACCTGCTCCTTGGGGGCCCTCAAAAGTCACCTGTCTACCTCAGCTTCACCATCTATGAAAATAATATGAAATCTTTCCACTCAAACTATATCTTATTGTGAGCTTGGGACCTGGAAAAATAGGTGACAAATGAAACTCCCAGGTAATTCATGTGTTGCAGATAAGCATACTCTTTCATTTGGTGGCCTTTTTATTCACAGGCAAGTATTTGGAACAACTTGGTTTCTACTACAAATGATAGATTGGCATAAGAAGCTCCCCAGAACTGGCTTAGGGCAATGGTATGTGGCTAAAATAGACATAATCTAGACAGCCCACCCAGTTTTGGGTGGGCTGGATCTGAAACATGTGGCTACAGGAAGGAGACAAATGCAGGCCAGGATTAGAAAGAGACCCTGAATCACCTGACCCAAAGACCGAAGAAGTTTGGCAAAGAGAGAAAACAAAACATTAATTCTTACAAAAGAATAGAGGAATCTAAGAGACAACAGAAATAGTCAATACTCGGGACAGTAATTTGGAGTTCTATTTTTCAACCATCCTTCCTTGCAAACTCCAGCAGGTGGTCCAGTTTTGAGGGACTCAGGGTGTGGAGATGGGTCTCTGCATTAGAAAAGAACTCCACTCTCCTAGTCCCTCACCTTTCCACTTTCACATGGGGTAGGGGAGAGCTGTCATCGAATCACATCTTGGGACCCTCTTACCCTTATGGGTAAAAGCTTTTTTATATAGGGCTTCAAAACATTATGACAGTAGGAATAAAAGTGATTCGTAACTTTACACACTTAAGACACATACCAAAAACGTTGTCTATTCCCTTCTGACTAACTCTAGGGACAACTCTTGCAACAGCTTGCCAGACTCTGATCCAGCGATACCCCCCTTCCCCAGACTCCCCTTACCTGGCCTCCCATCACCATTCTAGCATGATCTATGGTCAGGGTTGCCTCTTGATGGCTGTGGATAAAAAATAAACAAGCCTGGCATGGGTGAGGGGATAGGAGCTGTCTAACTGCCACCAGATCGGTGGGTCCCACTCTATGTGCTAAACCCGGGGAGTCTCTTGCACCAGGAATCAAGACAGGAGCAGTGAACAGGGCAGCCACAAGTTAGCATCTTCTTACCTGGGATCCTGGGCTGACTCAGGCTGCAGGTCTGCATTGCCCCTGGGTGTGGGCACTGCTGTTGGGGAGAGGGGATTACTCTGGACTCAGGTGATCATTTCCTTTGTTGGGTTTCCAATCACTGCCGCCACGGCATTCCCCTCCCTCTCTCCAACAAACGACACAACCCTCATTCTCTCTCCCTGCAAGCTTCTCAATCTTTTCTGTTCCTCAATCGCAAAAGATTGAGGTTCCTTCTCAATCTTTTCTTTCCTTTTCTCCTCTTTTCTTTTCTATCTTCCCCAAGAAGGGTGTCACTCTTTCTTGCCACCATCTGTGCCCCAGTTCTCTCTAGTTTCCCACCTAGGATCTCTTCCACTGGCCTATTTTGGGACCCTTTCTCCAGGCTTTCACTGGTCTCCTTTTCCTTCTGAGCCCTCTCTCCCCTGAACTTTTCCCAGGCTGCTCCTCCGTCCTCCTTCAAGTCTCTTTCTCCTTCCTTTCTCCAGGTTGGCCAGGTCGGTTCCCCTAAACGTTCCCCAACCCTCGGCCTTCCGTGGTTCACACTCCTCTCACCGGGAGATCCCGCTCGCAGAGAATCCCCTGCAGGTTCACCCGCCGGCAGCCAGACTCCAGCTAGCAGCAGGCAGAGCGCGGGCGTTGGGGCGCGCGGGAGGGCCCAAGACCCCATAAGGGCGCGCCTAGCCTGGGAAGCCTGCGTACAAGTTGGGTCCGAAGTGTCTCTCCAACGAAGGCTGGGTCACACCTCCACTCGGTGGCGCCGTCCGTTTTGCTCTCTAAGCCAAGATTCCCTCGTTCGGTCCTCGCAGGCGCTTGGCTCCGCCCCCGGTAGAGTGACAGGACCACCCAGCTCATTAGCATATCTTAGGCGGCTGGCAAGGTCCAGTGTTTGCTCTTCCTAGTCTGGGACTACTCTTCCTCAGAAAAGACTGGATTCAGAATATGCAGCCCTAAATCCCTAAGTCTCCTGGGAGAACAAGGAGGCAGCCTGGGCAGCAACATATGCACATACCTTACACCTCAGAGATTCCTGGTTCTAGAAACCAGATCCTGGAAGAACTTGGCACCTGAGACCCCAGTGCTGATGAGTGTCTAATCTTTTTAATCATATTTTATGGAGTTTCTGGGACATGTCGCTCCGGGGTTGGAGACCAGCAGCAGGGTTCAGATGTGCAGAGTCCTAGCTTGTGTTCTCACCACTGCCCACTCCAGCTTCCACCTGGGGACCCAAGTCCCTGCCCTACCCACAGTTTTGAGCACCTCTAGGGAATGGATAATGCCTTAGTCTTCTGTATGTCCAATCTTGCTCTGGCCCCAGCCTGAGCAAAAATGAAACTAGAAAGAAAGAAAAATGGGATAGAAAGACCAGAAAATGTTGACTGAATGACAGAAGTGCTTCATGTAACCACATTACTACACATATCAAGGTCAGATTTCCACAAAAACTAAGTATTGTCTTGTGAACAACGTACATCCCTGTTGAGGAAAAAAGTTTTAATGGTGGAAATATGGGTCTGAGACTTTTGGAAATCTGTGCATCATTCATTTGACCAACTAAGTGTTGCAACATCAACTAGATGCTAAGTCTTGCAGATAATGGTGATGGGAGCCCCAACAGAGTAGGGGGTACAGAACTGGGATGCATGCATGCATTCATCCACCCATCCATCCACCTAGTCAACAAAATTGTTGAGTATCCCTCTTCACATATTATTTCAGGAATCTACTGGTAAGTAAGGCACACAGTTACCCCTACACAAGGTGAAACGGGATATACATAGAAGGTAAGGAAAAGAGAGCTGAGGATAAAGTAGTAGGTGAGACTGACAGAAATAAATAAAATAGTAGGTGAGACTGACAGAAACTTCGAAAAGGACTGGTCCTCATAGACGAGGAGAATCAGGATTCAATGCTGTATTCAGAACTAGAAGGGAAGCATTTTAAGATGCCTCATGGAGTCTGTGTGGGCACTGGTCATGGAAAAGGATTAGGATGCTTGTGGACCACATAACTCCCTAAGAGGGTATTTATCATGCCACCTGGATTCCAAATATAAAATAAACAACCATAGGGCATAGTTCAGAAATATGGATCATCAGGAAAGTTATCGGGGGGGGATATATTTTGTGTGACTTTCCTTGACTTTTGTAAAAAAAAAAAAAAACTCACAAGTCTTTACCTTTTATCTCTGACTAATCAGCTATGCTAATGTGAGAGCAAGGATAATATTTTAAGATTCTTCTTCAGCAGGGAATCATATCTTAAACTAGGAAAAAATTAGCCCAAATAAAAATTTTCTACTGGCAGAACTTCAGTTATTGGGGGTGGAATGCAAAGGAGAATCTTTAGGTCTCTGAAGTTACACTTGCAGGTGGCTCATTGATTTTGGTTCCTGTCCATCTCCCTGGCCCCTGGCCCCTAGCCCCTGACTCCTGACATGGTGCACAGAGGCCAGGCTCCCACTGTGGGCTAGATCCAAGGCATAAGCTTCACAATTAATGATTTTTCACTCTCCCCATTAACATCTACTTCACATTTAGCATCTTTACTCAGTCTGTCCCAGGTTTCTCAATGTCTTATACCCCAGCACTAAACCTAAGAGTTGAGCAAACTGCTTGAATTGAATCAAAAGAAATGTGAGAAGTCTGGATCTGGGTAAAGGTCAGTCTTAAATCAGGATGTTATCTCGCTAACTGCTCCATGCCTCAGTCTCTCTCTCTCTCTCTCTCTCTCTCTCTCTCTCTCTCTCTCTCTCTGTGTGTGTGTGTGTGTGTGTGTGTGTGTGTGTGTGTTTGGGAAAGATGAGCTAGGGGATGTGGGAGGGGAAAGTTGAGAGGGGGCACATCACTCACTGGTTCAATCTATCAACCCCAGTAAAACCCAGTCAAGGAATTCACAGCGTATTTCCTCATGGGCCATTATGGAATGTACTTTGAAAGTGAGATGCATGGTCAGTGAGGACAGAGGTTCTCAGGAGGGCAATAGGTCTCTATTTGCATATACAGAGAAAAATGGTTAAACTATTTCACGCTGGAGTCTCAGATCTTCTATATTCCAGTTCCTACAAAAAAGTTCTAAAATGTTCATGCACCTGAGATCCACTCCCTCAACTACTTACTTTTTTTGGGGGGTGGGGGTGGGGGAGGCGTACTGTTAGGACTCGGGAGGGGGAGGTAATCAGGCAAGAAACTATACAGGTTAGAGCAGCAAATCTGCACGCGCGCACACACGCACATTGTTTATGACCTTTCTACTCTGAGTTAATTGCCAACCCAAAGGTACTTCTGGAGGAGTGTGAGAATGACAGAGGTGATCAGACAAGACGCTTTGCAGGGTACAGTGAGTAGTAAATCTGCACACGTACATTATTTATGACCTATTTACTCTGAGTTAATTGCCAGCCCAAAGACACTGGAAGAAAGCTGGAGCACTGAAAGCTGGAGTACTCTCAGTCTACTATACGAAGACTGGCTTCAACACCACGGAAGTATGAAGTCATGTGTCTAAAAAGCCAGTTCTAAGTGAAGTGTTAAGGCAGCTATGTGACTAAAGCGCACCTTAAAGATTCAATTCCTCTCTCTGCTTCACTGGCCTTCAGTGGTGACAGGTGGCCCGAACTCTGAACTCTGCTTATCTGGTTCCAATACCCAGAGGAGCCCCAGCCCCACCATCACACATGCGCCCTCCAGTCCGGGCCTCCGGGCGTCAGCAGAAAGTGGAAGGAGAGAAGGTCTGGTCCGGCAGTCGCTAGTCTCCCGGAGGCCCCGCCCCATACGCGCCAGGCCACGCCCCAGCGCGCTCGCCCTGTCGGGAGGAGATCGCTGCACCTGCCGGCTCTGGCCAGCTCCACCGGCCGACCTGCGAGTGGTACAGTGACGTGCACTCTTATCTGGGCCCGCCATGGACCGAAAGGTGGCACGAGAATTCCGGCACAAGGTCAGAGCCCTTAGGGAACCCGCAAGCGCCCAGGACCTCAGAGTCCCCGGGTGTAGTGCGCAGGGGGCAGGGGGGCGGGGTGTAGTATACACCTGGGGCCACCGGCTCCCTAATCCAGCTATGTGTGGGCTGTGACTGGGAGGGTCCTTTGTTTGCCCGCCGGGATCCCCAATACTATGAGGAGGGATTCAGGTATGGGGACCACTTAACTGATTCTGAAAGTGTCCTTTCTCTGTCTGCCCTCCCCGGGCTGGAACTTCTCTGGGTTTAGTGTTCCTTCCAGCCTGAGACTGGGACTTTCTCTGAGATGCCCCATAGTGGGCAGATCCCCCCCTCACCTACCATCATGCTCCCCACCCACCATCCCCTTTCACAACACACACACACACACACACACACACACACACACACACACACACTTCTCAGGGCTCTTGGAGCATGTGAGGGTGTAGTGGCGATATTCAGAAGTGAGGATTGCTTTTCTGTGTGTGTTGTGTGTATTGTGTGTGTGTGTGTGTCTGTGTGTCCTTTGACTGCAAAGCATAAGTTAGAAACACTTCAGAGAGCTTCCTTCCTGCCTAAGGTATTTCTTAAGGTTCAAGAAACAACCATGGAACTGGTGCAGGCCAGCAGGCAGTGGAAAAAAAAGGAGGACTAGTTAACCAGATACCTAAGGCAGAGTCACATCTACTGGTATGTTCCAGACAGAGCCTCACTGGTGGTTTCAGATACTCTGAAACTATCACTGAAAGCTGGAGATTTTAGCCAGAAAATTTCTAGAACTGTTTCTAGAGCTGTGCTGCTACCCCTGAGGCCCTGAAGTCAAGAAAACCTTTCAAGGGGATCAGGTGTGGAACACCCCAAGCCTCTGAGTCCCAGGTGAAGCCCAGGTCAGAGTGGGGGGTTCTGGAGCCACCCACAGGCCCTGCCTGAGTGACTGTGCCCTGAGGCCTTCCCAGGGGCCAGAAACCTCTTCTAGGGCCTGAGGAGACAGAGCTCAGCTATACAGGGTCAGAGTTCTACAAGATCCTTCCCTACCTAGAGGCTCAGGGAAGCCAGGGGAGTCAGCCAATGTGGAAGGCAACAGAAGTTAAGGACCAGGGGCTTGGGCCAGAGGCCTGGAGCCAATAATTTCTTTAATAAACTTGTTTTGAGTATCCACTCTATGCCAGTGCCCTCAAATTGCTGGTTGTGTGGGAAGCAAACCCAGTACTAATAATTACTCATGCTGGGGACTGAGTGCTGTGATAAAGGTTTGACGGTGGCACAAAGGAGGCAACATGAACCAATAAAAGTCACCCCCCCCCCAAATGGGGCATGGCTATCCCAGGGGTGACACATGACTGAAAGTATAGCAGGAGTTTAAGTTGGTGAATAGCAAGGAGATTGTGAAATTGTTCACCAGCGCTTCCTATTGAAATGGGGCATGAAGGGAGAAATTCAGCTATTGAGGACATTTGGTGAGTTTAGATTTCAGACACTACATTTGAAGGAGTGCAGCATTCAGGCCCCGGCTGCAGAACTCAGGCTTAAATTTCATTTTCCTGTTCCTGAGCTGAAAGTACGGTCAGATCTTATTTTTTTCTCCATATCAGGTACTACTCTTTTAAGAGAATTATCTCTGAGGTCCTTGGTGTTAAAATGCTCCCCTTCCTCAGGCCCCACAGACGACAACGGGCCTTAAGCCTCAATGTTTCCACTGTGCTGCTCTTCCTCATCATGAGTCATTACCTATTAATGCCCTTGCCTGAGCAGGTGGGGCAGGTGCCATACTGGGCAAGGCCTGGGCTGGACTTTATACCCTGCTGTTTTCAAGGCAGCAGCAGTCTTCCCAGCTTGGAGATCCTCTAGGAACTAGGGACAGAAGATGAAGCAGCAGAGACTAGGGATAGAGGCACACCAGCACACTGGATGAAATTTATAGCTTGCTATTGATTGCTTTCCTTCCTTAGTACTTCAGAATAAATGTACTGCTTGGGACAGGTCTAATACCTAAATCTTAAGTTTTTGGAGAGGTATTAGAGGAAGTGTGTTGTCATGAAAAGTGCTGTGTGATCATGAATAAGTTATTAACCTCTCTGTGCCTCAGTTCTCTAATTTGTTAAATGAGGATGACAATAATATTTAACTAGTATGTGTATTGTACATGCTGCATGCGCTCTATACATATATGCGGGTTTCAGTAGGTCCTGGCATTTAGTAAGCTGTCAGTTGATGTGTCTACTCTTGTATATGAAGAACTGAGGTCAAATCTCAACCCTGTCACTCATTGCCATCGAGACTTTGGACAACCACTTAGTCTCTTCAAGCTTTGCTTTCCTCAGCTAAAGGGTGAGATTCGTAGTTGCTTTCCTCATGGAGAGTAGCATTAAACAGGAATTCTGTAGGCCATCAAAAAACTGTCCCCACCAATACCTCCAGATCATCAGGAGTCTATTCCTCTCGGCTTGTCTAGTTACCCAAGCCTACCTGTGCTTCCTGGTCACAGTCTTAAGCCAGAAGAGGGGATGGAAGGGATGATATCAAAGACTAAGGCTTCCCCCCCCCCCCCAGAGAACCAGCTTTTCAAAAGAAGCCTGCCCTTCTGTTTTACCTGCATGTTGAAGGAACTTACTCATTTGCCCAGAAAGTACTGTTTGTTCAATAATCTTGCATTTATAGGTATGGTAGTGTATACTATCCAAAGCCAGACCTATGGATGGAGTAGGCTAAATAAGGTTAGAAACAGCCCTTGCTGTCTAAGGATTTGCTAGTCATTCATTCATTCCTCATTCATTCATGCAATTAATAGTGACTGAGCTCCTAATATATGCCAGGCAGCAATCTAACCACTGGATAACATGGCAAAGTTCCTGTCCTCTTAAAGAGTACATTCTGGTGGGTACAACAAGTAAGCCAACCTATGCAGTAGTAAGCACTAGAAAAAAGAAAGCAGAGTAGAGGGCTAGAAAGTAATAAGATGGTAATCTCTAGGGTATTCAGGAAGGTCTCTCTGAGGAAGTGATATTTGAGTAGCAGTCTGGGAGAAGTGAGAGAAGGAAGCATGGGGAAATATATAGAAGAATCTTCTGTGAGCGGGAACAGTAAGTGAAAAGGCCCTGAGGCAAGCACATACTTGCTTTAAGGACAGCACATAAGCTGATAGTTCTAAGAGGAATTATGGAATAGGATGTAGTAAGAGATGAGAAACTGGTAGGCTATAGTCTGGATTTTGGGTTTTGACTTAACCCAATGCTCTTCCTCATGGAGAGTAGCATTAAACAGGAATTTTGTAGACCATCATAAAACGGTCCCCAGTGATACCTCCAGATCATCAGGAGTCTATTCCATGAGAAACCAACAGGGGAGTGACATAATTCATTTACATTTAAAAGGGGTTGCTCTGACTGGGAGGGCCAAAAGTAGAAAGGGATCACTGATGGGATGTTCTTGCAGTAACCCAGGGGCCGCACTGTGTGAGGAATGGTCATACCTAGAACACATGCTAAAAGTAGACTTGGTAGAATTTGCTAGTGAGATGGCTATGGGACTGGAGAAAGAGGCACCAAGGCTGTGACCTATGTTTGAGGCAGGAGCAACTTAGTGAGGATAGAGTGGAAGGTAGTGGAAACCAAGTTCCTTTTGAATATTATAGGTGTGAGATGCTTTTAGATCTTCCAATAGAGAGGTGGCTGAGAAGCCTGCCAACTCTAGAAACCTGAAGATTGATGGGGAAATCTGTATTGCAGATAAGCTTTAGTGAGCTCTTGGGCAAAATTGTATTTCAAATCCTTAAGAATGGAAAGGTCACTTAGGAAGATGGTGCAGAGAAGACCCAAGACAGAGCCCAAGGCACCCCAACTTTTAGGGGAGCATGAACAGCAAGTGAGACAGGAGAATCAGAGAATCAGAGGGCATGGTCAGCAGTGCCTATGGCTGACCATGTTATCAAAAGCTACCAGCTAGTTAGCAAGACTTCAGCCTATTGAAAAGATACAGTATGATAGAGAAAGAAAAGATTAAAGAGAAAAGAAAAGAGAATAACAAGGGTCATATACACCCAATCCTATCTGAGATGCATGCTATGAAGACCAAGACTTGATCCACTCATCCCACCTATATTTATGGAAAGACCACTTTCTACAAATTGCTAAGAATATAGAACTTATCTTTAATTATTCTTACTTAGTTTCATTGAACACATAGAATGTACTACCTGCTAGACACTGTTCAAAACAATCAACAATGATTTGCTCCATGAATAAGTTTAAAAAATTAACTTCTCATAGAAGACTGAAATTCTGTGAAATAGATTTTCTGTCCCCATTTTACAGATGAGGAAACTGAAGCACAGTGAGGAGCAGATCCACATGGGAGAGGGTCTTGTTGGCCTCACCCTCCATTCTTCCCATGTGTTGGAGTCACAGGCTGGTAGAGAAAGCACAGCACAACGTGGCGGGGCCCATGCGTAGCGGGGAGCAGAGTGCCATCACCTGCCCAGAGAATGACAGGACAGGCTTTGAAGGAGCCCGAGTGACCAAGGAAAGCTGACACTGGAGGAGAATTTTAAAGATGGTGCTCGCAGAAAGGAAGTACTGCTGGCACCAGTACTAGTTAGGATCACAACAGCAGGGTCAAGACCAGAAGCAGTGGCTCATCCAAATGGGAAGCTGAAAAGAGTTGTATGAAGAACCCCTGAACTGGAAGGGCAGGTGAACTGCAAGGTGTGGTAACTCAGCCTGGGAGGGGTGGAGCAGGAAGCAGCTGCATAAAGGATGTGAGGTGGGGGTGGGGTGTGGCTCTGAGAGAGGCCCTGATCCAGCACAGAGAGGGCTGGAAATCAGCACTCCATTCCCTTTCTCCTCATCAAGCCCTCTCTCCCATCCCTTCTCCCCCCCCAAAGCTGACTGAAAAGAACTGGAAGCAGAGGGCAGGGGACCTAGCAGGGCTGCCTGGGACACTAGGCAGGTTGCAGAAGGCTGCAGAGTGGTCTGGGAACAAAATGGAAAAGCTCCCATTTTGGTACCCATCACATTTGGAGCCCTAGGCACTGTCCAAGTTCTTTATGTATGTTACTCATTTAATCCCCACCACAGACTGCATTATTTAATTTGTTCTTGCTCCTCTTTCCCTTCTTTGGCTGGGGCATGTGTGGAGTTGAATTTCCATGAGTTAAAGGTCATGTGCCTCCCCTGTGTGGCTGTCCTAAGGTCTAGTCCACAGGGAGGAATGCAGGGAGATGAGGCTGGAGAGAGTCCAGGACCAGACCCAGATTTTACCTCCCACACTCAGACAAACGGCCTAAACCTTATAAGGTTAGAGGTGTCCCCTGAGCCCCTATCTTCCATCTAAGTGACAGAGCAAAGTTATTTGAGCAACAGCCAAAGAATGCAGATATTAGATGGCGGGGCCCAGCCCTGAGGTAGATGGGGCTGGCAGGATTGATGTAATAAAAGGATCTCCCCCCCAAATAGTTATTTGTAGGTAGGGGGCTCCTTTGAGTCTCTGATGAGCCACACCAAGCTAACCTAGACCTCTGCCCATCACAGCAATTTCTGTTCTCATCATCATGAGGGACCCAAGAAAAGGAAGCACTTTCTCAATCTATTTGGGGAAAGAAGACATGGTGTCTTACACACAGTAGTATTAAATAAATGTGCATTAGACCCATACAAATAGAGAAACTAGGTCTGCTAAGTAGAGACCAGATGGTGTTTTGATAAAAATCTGGGGTTTGAGAGCCAACAAGCGAAGGTGGTCTCAGCTCTCAGCCATTTCTGAGCCTCTGCTTCCTCATTTGTCAAACAGGAATAATAGTAGCCAGTTACCTGAGAGGATTGTTCAAGATAGTACATGTGAAGTTCCTCAGAAACAGACACAGCGGAGTGTGGTATGACTGAGAGAGCCAGGCAAGAAGGGTCATAGGCTGGGATATGACTGAGGAGGTTCCGGGCTGGCCATGGTCAGGTGAGACTCCAAAAAAGGGGGCTCTCCCCAGATGAAAGCCAGGCACAGCGGGGAGGAGGGAGGATAGTGTGACTTGCATGGATCTGGGACCTACTCTTTAATGACAAACTGGAAGTAAGCTGAATAGAGACAGGTGGGAGGCTATGGTAGGTGTGTGAGGAGCAATGATGGGGGGTAGAGGGAGAGGGGGATGAGGGAGGTGACCCAGGCTGGACTGATGAAGAAGACGGAACAAAGACTCTACACTGGAACACCCACAGTTCATTTGTTATTTAGCAGATGCCACTGAGCACTTTGCACTATTTGCCTAGCTGCTGACGACCTACTGTGTATCTGGTCCTATACAGGTGCTTGAGCACAATGATTACAAGTGTCCTAGAACAGGGCACCCCAAAGCTGACCTTGGAGAGGCAAACTCTAGGAGTTTGTTCAAACCGAGATTCCAAGAGGGGAGACCATGTAACTTTTTCGAATGTTAAAAAGTAAAATATTTGAATTATGCTGATGTTGCTACATTTGCAGGCTGCTAGAGACAGTCTTTCTCCATCTGGTTTAAAGCCCCAAAAGTGAGTGAGAGTGTGTTTTCACTGGGCATGGTCAGAGAACAGCAATGCTGAGATTCTACAAGTCACTCTGGAGACATTTCAGGGTGGGGAATGGTGTGGGGGTCATCACACTACCTCCAGTTTGATTTATCACTTCGATTCTAATTTAAAGAGCTTTCCACATAAACCAGGTGTGTTTCCACAGCGGTGATGGCGTGTAGATAGTTTTTTTGATGGACAAGTTCATTGTGTGGAAGTAGACAGGACATTCTGAGTGGGGATGGGGAGAGTCCAGTGTGTTAGGGTAAGGTTCTGTTGGGCTGAAGCCTGAGCCCCATGTAGGAAATGACGGAGATGACCATAGAGAAGCAAGTACTGTTGGGACTGGAGATCAGTATTTGGTGACCTAACTGGTGAGACAGAGAGAGATGTCAGGCTGCTGGGCTGAGCTTTGCTGCTGTGTCAGGAGACTGGTAGGAGCAAGCTTCTGCCTCCCACCTGCTGGAGGAAGATTGGACTGAAGAACAGAAGCAGTGGTGTAGTGTCCTTATTGGAGCAGGTGGGGTGAACTTTGTAGCAGCTGCAGTCTAAGCTATGAAGTCAGTAGAGATTAAGCCTCCTAGGCTGTGCTCATCTTCAGTGAAGTAAATGCTCAGTCTGGTTTTAGAGAGAAGAAGACATGGTAGGAAGGAGATTGGAAACAAAGTATCTGGTGCCTAGGCCAATAATTCCAAGGACAGACCCCAGCAGGTTCTCTCTGTTTGGGCAGACTGCCTCCCCTCCCCCAGCCTTCCAGAGTCCTTGAGATAGTTATGAAATGAGGCCTTGGGGGGCTTTTAGCTTCCAGTAGCAGCTTCTCA
The DNA here is from genome assembly GCA_004024945.1 of Uropsilus gracilis. Lineage (NCBI taxonomy): Eukaryota > Metazoa > Chordata > Mammalia > Eulipotyphla > Talpidae > Uropsilus > Uropsilus gracilis. Next base: position 161,514 of record PVHY01000099.1, on the reverse strand, counting down.
ATCTGGGGATCTGAGTTCCGATAACATGCTGCTGGACCTAAAGACTGGAGGAGGAAGAGCTCCTGAAACCTCCATCTTGCTGCTTTACAGTCTTGGGCTGCAGAGAGCCAGTATATTATGCATAGAGATTCACACTAAGCTGTCCCAGGGAGTAAAATTCCTGGTTCCTGGCACACAAATACCAAGCCCCTGGGATTGAGGTGCTAATGAAAGCATTCCTGACCTTGACCTTGAAGACTTCACCATTGACATCAGTCAACAAAGTTGAAATGATGTAATCTGAGTCTCCCCCTGGGTGGTGGTGGTGGGGAGGGGTAAAGTAGGGACCTAAGGAGGGGAAGGAGTGACCAGGAGGCTGACTAGTGGACAGAAGTCAGAGCCAGCTTAGGCTAGTGCAGGGCTGGTGGAGTTGCCCCTAGGCCTGCTGACACAGAAGAACTCAGTGACGGGGTGCTTCCAGCAGGTGGGATATGCATTCAAAGTGAGTGGCCTAAATCCTTTCTGAAATCATGTATCCGGCACTATAGCCACCATCAGGTAAGACGGTGGGTTTCTTCCAGACCAGGGAACTGATATTGGCATTGCTACCCTGGCATGGGTGACAGAGCTACAGGTTGAGCAGCAGCACAGCTGCCATGGGGGTGCATCATTGTCATGTAGAAAGTCACATGTATATGGGTGCATCCCTGTGTATACACCTGGGGGCAAGGTTCAGTCTGACTACATCTGCCTGCAGAGAGACTCCTGAAGTCATAGAACCAGTCTGGCCTCTGGCTTTCCTGCTCTCCTTGCTGCCCTGCACCCGAGAGGATGTTGAAGAGGTCCCCATAGAGGCCTCCCTCTCCCTGCGGCCTACTGCGGGGTGCCTGGCCTGGAGCTGTAATCTGTCCTTGGGTTTTCCAGGTGGATTTTCTGATTGAAAATGATGCGGAGAAGGACTATCTCTATGATGTGCTGCGGATGTACCACCAGTAAGTGTGCTGGGTCCAGCCCCTGTTGACCTTCCCTCTGTTTTCAGGGAGCCCTGGGGTGAGTTGTTCTGGGACAGGAGGACCCCTCCCTCCATCGTGGGTGCTCATGGAGGCAGGTGCTGAGGGCTCTTCACTAGGATGGGGTATGCCCCCGTTTCTGCATGAACAACAGATGTTTATACAGATACTCTGTGCTAAGGACAGGGGCGCATGTGTGAGCATGATAGACTAGTGGCTGCTCTCAAGTTGTTCATAGCCCTATGGGGGAGATTTCTAGTAGTCAGAGAGGTTCCTATACCCTGGCTGGGATAGGACCAAGGATGCCAGCTGCCCTGTTCCAGCGTTGAGTGTCTCTTATCACCCACCTGCTTGTGATTCATTCAGCGCTCATGTATGAACTCTTGTCACTTGCTGGGTACCACCGATTCTGAAAATGAATAAGAGCTACTTTCTTTCCTCTGCTAACTCAAGGTCTCTTCATGGGACATGAACAGACTACAAACACCAAGAACTACGAGTTCTGGTAAAATAGCTTCTAAGCAGACTCAGAAGTCGGAATGTAAAGAAAGAAGTTTTCAGATCTAAGGGTAGAGGGCGAACCAAGGAGTCTTGAGCTAGGTTGTGATGGGTAAGAAAGATTTTGGTAGCTGCAAATATCAGGGAAGGGCATCTGAGGACCATGATCCATACTGCAAAGCTGTGGAGGCATGAACCACAAGTTGTGAATGAAAAATAATCAGCCTGGAGCCAGCCCATGGAACCCTGTCTTGGAGGTTCTGGGCCTGCCCAGGAGAATGGAGTGTCTCAAATCCTTTGAAGGGTTTGAGAAATGGGGGTGACTTACATTTGGAGAAGATTCGGTGACAGTGAGCAAGTTGGCGGGCAGCTGGAGAAGAGCAGGTCAGAAGTCAGAGGATGCACATGAGCATGGAGGGCAGAATTTACAGAGCTTTGCTATAGATCAGAAGTGGGAGGCAAGGGAGTGAGGGGGGTCACCAGCATCTCACACAGAGCTTTCTCATCTGGAAAGATCCTGGGCTTCAGAATGAAGCAGAGTCGAGTTGGAGCCCTGGCTAGTTTTATTTGCGGAATGGGTTGGAAATCCCATTTACAGTCCCTACGTCACCATGATATTTATATGAAAGAAAAAAGCTCCTCCAAGACTTCCAGTCCAGAGTTCCGGACTATGGGCTTTTCAGTTCTCAGTTTCAAGGCTTCATTCCAGTGAGTGGGGACCCAGACCAGGATCGCTTCTGGGAATCCTTGGGTTGCAGAGGTCATGGTCATGGGTGCTCCCACTTCTCTGCAGGACCATGGATGTGGCTGTGTTTGTGGGAGACCTGAAGCTGGTTATCAATGAACCCAATCGCTTGCCGCTCTTTGACGCCATCAGGCCTCTGATCCCACTGAAGCATCAGGTGGAATATGACCAACTGACCCCCCGGCGCTCCAGGTAACCCCAGGCTAGAAATGGGGGTGGGAAAGGTCAGCCTGGGAAGGTTGAGACTGCTCACTAGTGGATGAGGCATCCCCTTTTTTCTACCGTGACAGAAAGCTGAAGGAGGTGCGTTTAGACCGTCTACACCCAGAAGGCCTTGGCCTCAGTGTGCGTGGTGGTCTCGAGTTCGGCTGTGGACTCTTCATCTCCCACCTCATCAAAGGTGGGCAGGCAGACAATGTCGGGCTCCAGGTGAGCAAACAGAGTTTGGGGTCCTGGCTGAGGGTTGGCAGTAAGGGCAGCATCTGGGGCTGGAACATTGGCAGGGCCTCAGGCTCTCTGTGTCCACCCTCACTCACTCAGAGTTTTACCTTCCCACGTGTTTCTAGAGTTTATGAATTTACTGACCCTTTCTTGGTCTGATGGACTGTGGGACATAACATGGCTACTCACCCTTCTGAGCCTTTGAGAGAGGAAAAAGTGGATCTATTCTGGCAGGTTTTCCTCAGGCTGGTAAAAATCAGACTTCCACAAATGGCCTGTTTCTTGAGTCCAAATGGGAGCCTGACTCCCAGCTGCCACAGTAGCTGTACATCACACCCACCTCCCCTACTAACCAAAGGATCAGTGTAGTTATGTCCTGGTACCTGAAGCTTTGGCTATGGTCATTTACTGGAAGGGGAACGTAGATACCAGGTAGTGTGGTGTGTCCGCATAGACTCCAGACCCCAAATTCCCCAGTTTTACTATGTGACAGATGTGTGACTTTGTTGACATTACTGACCCCATGCCTCAGTTTCCTCATCTGGAAAATGGGCATGATGATAATAGTGCTTACCTCAGCAGGTTGTTATGAGAAATAGATGAATTCACATTATAAAATACATATGGTAATTCCTAGCACATTAGTGCTATATGTTTCAGTAAGCAGAGAGGGAGCTCTAATAAACACCTATAGTTTGCCAGGTAACCTGCTCACAACCAGTTCTCCTTTTCGTGCCCAAATGCCCCATTTCACAGAAATGGCAGAGGTTCAGAGACTTCATGAAGAGTTTCTACCGGTAAATGGCAAAGTCAGGATTTGAACTCAGGTTCTCTGACTGCCAAACCCAGGGATCTCTTTTCAGCACCCCAGCTGCCTCTCTCTTGGGGTCCCCACACCTCAGTGTCTGAGCAGAAATGGGCAGGGCTCCAGGTCTCAGTCCTGCTAGAGGTGCATTTTTGATGTTCAGATAAAAGAGGCCTTTCCTACCATCCCACCGAAACCACCCTGTTCCCAGCACGTACAGCACATCTTATCAAGATCCCAATCCAAGCTGCCAAGCCAAGACCTTCGGGGGGGCCAGGAGGCTAATGTACAAGACACCACGTACTGGGAGATGGAAACTGGGAGCTGACAGACATTGCTTTGTTCTAAATTCCTGTCTCACGGCTTGCTGGTGGCATCTGAAATTTCAGCTCCTTCATTCTCTCCTATGCGACACATTTTCCAGCCCAGAAGTGCAGCCAGAGAAAAACATAATGAGCTCCTCTTTTGGTGTCACTGAGGCCCTCTTTTTCTCCAGGGTGAACTTGCCTCCTTGGACAAGGATTTCTTAACAATGCCTTAATGGTGGGGAACATTGGAGCACTTTAAAGAAACTTAGAGTTTTCCCTTTCTGTCTGTCTCTCAATGTTATGAATTATTGACCCTTTCTCGGACTGATGGGCTCATCTCTCCTTTGTGCTTCTGACCCTCAGATCACCATTTCACTAGGGCCCTTTCATAAAGGGCCTTTTGCAGGGCTCCACGAAGGAGCAGGAGAGAAGCGAAAGTTGATCCTGCAACCCAAGCCAGGGACTGCATGGGAATCATTCTGACTGGAGTCCCCAGCACATCCCTTTTAGGAACTAGACAAGGAACTTCTCTCAGAGAAACTTAAAAAAAGGTCTGCATCCATTGGCTTGTCTGGGGTTAGGTTTCTGGAGCGATCTCATGCATGAGAGTAGCTGGGAGAAGACTCTGGAAAACAGAGGAGGAACTTGTTCTAACACAGCCTGTTTGGACTGAAGGTCCTACTGATTTGGCCTGTGAGACTGGGTCCTCCTTGGGGGATTACACACACTACCTAGGCCCTAATGCTGGGACCCCATTTCTCTGCTCATGGCCCCCTGCTGGAGATATTTAGGAGTCTTTTCAAGTGTATGTACCTGTATCCTGTGCCCTGCACAACTCGCTGTACAGTCCAGGGCCAGAGAATGAATCTATGGGCCTTGGCTGTTCCTGCCTGCAAAATGGACAATATAATCTTTGCCTTTCCTAGAGACCTTGAGAAACATGAGGGGAATTGAAGGCTCTGACAGGTGGCTAGATCCAGGATGGACAGGACACAATGAACTGGAACTAGCCTTGGTCACATGCCCTTTTCTGCTTCCAGACACCCAAGAGACAACCTTTGTTATTGTCAGCAAGATCTGACTTCAAATTTCAGCAACACTGATTACCCATGGGGTGACCTTGAACAAGTTGCCTCTCTGAGCTTCAGTCTCCTCATCTGATTAACAGAAATGCATGGTTGTTGTGAAGTGGGTACAAGCAGCTAGCTAGTCTAGCTATTCTCTTCAGAAACCTAAAGGGCTCTTTAGCAAACCCCTTTCTGAGGTACCTTTTTGAGCCCCTCAACACTCCCGTTGAGTGTGATCAACGGCCCTGAGAAGAGTGTGACCTGTGTCCAAATGCAGAAGGGAAGGATTCAGGTGGCTACAGTGAGATGGGACTGCACGCAGTGTTACAAAGTGTAGAAGTCAGCCTAGAGGACCCCTCAGAGGCTGTGTGTACCTAGTCCCATAACAGAACCCACAAAATCAAGTTGCATGCCCACACATACCAACAGTTTCCAAAAGGGTCAGCTCATGTGAACTAAGTCCCCAACGGATCTACACTAGTCTCAGACTGGAGCAGATATCCAGGATCCAGTGCCTATTTTCCAGCTCACAATTATGTGACCTCCCACAGAACATCACCTCCTTGTACCTCTGAATAACTGTCAATGTCAATGGGAGCTTCAGGCACTGGAACGAGTCATGGCAGTGTCCAGCAGGGGGCGATCTCACCATTGACCTATATCCTGGCAGCTGGTCTCGCAATCCACACCAGCCCCATATCTAGCAATCTAATGAGGCCCAAACCTTGAGAAGAGGGATGTGACCAGAGTTCTTAGGGCTCAGGTACAAGTAATGATAGCAAACATGTATTGATTACTGACTACAAGCTAGTTTCTAGCCAACTTTCTATTTATGCACTAGCTTTTCATGGCCATCAGTATTTCCCTATTTCACAGATGAAGAAAACCAGTTCAGCAACTTCAAAAGACTTGCCTAAGTTCATGTAGCTGATAAGAATAAAAGCAAGGTTTTTTTTTTTAATTTAAATTATATATATATATATATATGTATACACATTTCACATCATTGTGGTCCCCAGTCACCTACCACCTCCCCTCCCTGGCCACCCAGCTAGCCCCCCCACCCCCAGGTTGTATACTTTCGTTTGGTTGTTCATATATTAGTGAAACCATTTGGTTTCCTTCTGGATTGTTTCTGCGAATATGATTTCTTCTAGGTACATCCATGTTACCAAAAAAATCATCAAATTTGTCATTTTTAATTGATGCGTAGTATTCCGTTGTGTATATATACCACATCTTTTTCATCCAGTCATCTGTCTTGGGACATTTTGCAATTGTCCTTGCAGTTATCAATTGTGCTGCAATAAACATCTGAGCACAGGTGTCCCTTTGTACCCACACTGAGATCTCATTTGGGTAGATTCCCAGAAGAGCAATTGCTGGGTCAAATGCTGGTAGTTCCATTTTCATTATTTTGAGGGTTCTCCACACTGCTTTCCATGTGGCTGGACCAGTTTACATTCCCACCAGCAGCGTAAAAGTCTTCCTTTCTCTCCACATCCATGCCAGCACTTGTTGTTGCCTGTTTTTTTAATGTGGGCCATTCTTACTGGTGTAAGGTGGTATCTCATTGTGGTTTTGATTTGCTTTTCCCTAATTGCTAGTGACATTGAGCAGTTTTTCATGTGCCTGTTGGCCTGTTGGCCATTTGTATTTCCTCTTTAGAGAAGTGTCTTTTTAGAGCTTCTCATTTTTAACTGGGTTTTTTGCTTTGTTTTTGTTAACTTGTGTGAGTTCTTTGTGTATCTTTGTTATCAGACCCTTATCACTTGTATGGAGGGCAAAAATTTTTTTCCCACTCGGTTGGGATTCTTTTTGTTTTTCCTATTGTCTCGTTTGCTATACAGAAGCTTTGTAATTTGATGTATTCCCAGCTGTTTATGTTTTCCTTCATTTTTTTGCCAGCTATAGATGTGTCCAAAAATGGAATTCTGAATTGTAATTCGTGAAGGGGTTTGCCCAGATTTTCCTCTATGTATTTTATGGTTTCAGGTCTTACGTCCAAGTCTTCTATCCATTTTGAGTTAGTTTTTGTACATGGTGTGAGGGAGGTATCTTAGTTCATTTTTTTGCATGTCTTGGTCTAGTTTTCCCAACACCATTTATTGAAGAGGCTGTCCTTGTTCCAATGTACATTTTTCACTCCTTTGTCAAAGATTAATTAACTATATAAGTATGGCTTTTTTTAGGGGATTCAGTTCTGTTCCACTGGTCTGACTGTCTGTTTTTGTACCAGTACCAAGCTGTCTAATTACTATGGCTTTGTAGTATAGCTTGAAGTCTAAAATAGTAATACGTCCATTCTCTCTTTTTCTGGTCATGAGATTTTTCAATACTCGAGGTCTTTTGTTATTCCATATGAATTTCAGTAATTTTTGTTCTATCTCTTTGAAGAATGTCATTGGAATTTTTATAGGGATCGCATTGAATCTATAGATTGTAAAAGCAGGGTTTTGAACCCAGGGTATCTGCTGACTGAACCTTGTGCTCACTTGCTGTGCTTTGCTTCCTGTCAGAATAATAATGTAGAGGTCAGGACCATGACAGAATGAAGATGTCCATTCTATTTCCATTAAGTGGGGAAAAAGAGGTTTTTGGTGAAGATGGGGGTAGGGAGTGAAGGTGATATAAGCTTGAGTCAGGAGTCATGGAAATGCCCCACCCCAACTCAGTTATGGTGCTGCAGTGATTAACAGAGACAGGGGAGCCTGCCTGCTGGGCAGAGTGGGACAAAGGTCAAGAAGACTCTCCTAGAGTCCAGGTGAAGGGTCACCCTTTCCATGGATTCCCAAACCAGATGGTGGCCCTAATGGGGTGAAAGGGACACTGGAGTAAGGGCACAGAGTCCTGAGTTTTAGTCCCAGCTCTGCTACCTATACAGTGTAGGTATAGGTACACTTATACCCTTTACTCCCTTTTCAATTTCCCTACCTATAAAATGCGACAGAAAGACTGCGTAGAAGTACCCACTGCCTTTGGATGTGCCAAGCTGGTGGAGGGTGGGTTGATCGTGAGGATATAACATTCCAAGAGAAAGTATGACCATCATCCTCTTTGCTGGTGAACAGGCTTGGAGTCTCTAGCCGTGAGTCTCTCCAACTGCCTGAAGCTCCCTCAACCTGCTTTCATTCCTTCTATTCATTCCTTATGTCCACGGCCAAGGTAGGAGATGAGATCGTTCGGATCAATGGCTATTCCATCTCCTCCTGCACCCATGAGGAGGTCATCAACCTCATCCGCACCAAGAAGACTGTGTCCATCAAAGTGAGACGTGAGTTACCCAGAGGTCGGAGGTTACTGGTGATGGGGTGGGGTAGGTAGTGGGGTACCCAGATCATGGGGGAGAAAGAGACAGCTGAGAACTGTCCTAACCTCCATGCCTTTCTCTTGCAGACATTGGCCTGATCCCTGTGAAGAGGTAAGCAGGACCCTCCTCTGTAGGCAGACTTCCCTGTGGGCTCCACGTCCTGGGACCAGCTATGGGGTCTGACCAGCACTGCCTCTGGACTGTGGGCAGAGGTCCAGGAGGGGCAGATCTGGCTTTGGGGCCTATTCCAAACACCTCTCCCTAATATCTCTGCTTCTACTCTCTCTTCCCCTCAGCTCTCCAGATGAGCCTCTCAAGTGGCAGTATGTGGATCAGTTTGTGTCAGAATCTGGGGTAAGGGTCAGGAGCATCTCTGATGGCATCTGGATGGGATGATGTCCAAAAAAGGGCAACTGGTCCTGAAGGAAGAGCTTGCTAAGGATGTGCCTTCAGGGACTCAGACACGCTCCCCAGGGACACAAAGGCAATCATGTGGGGCCATCAGTGCTCATCCTGAACCTTAGGAACCCCAGAATCTACTTGCATACATAAGGACACCCAGTAACCCTTATCCTCTCCCTTCTCCAGGGTGGACGGAGCAGCCTGGGCTCCCCTGGAAGTCGGGAAAACAAGGAGAAGAAGGTCTTCATCAGCCTAGTGGGCTCCCGGGGCCTTGGCTGCAGGTGAGCGCAGACACATCCATGATCTGGAGCTCCCCCATGGCCAGTAACCCCAGTGGATCTCTTATATCCCCCTTTCTCACTGTTGCTTCTGAGGAGACATTTTATCCCCTGGAGATGATACTTCTTGGTGACTGATTTCCCCTCTGAATGCAACAATAGCCCTGTAGGGCCAGAGAGCACTAATAGTTTTGAAACAGGGTATATGGAAGACTTTCTGACTTTAACTTTAACACATACAAGCCTGCTTCTCTCTACGAAGCAGGCTACAAGAAGGCCATTAGCAATTGCCTTTACCTTTAACTGGATACACCTATCTGCCTGCTTCTCTCTACGAAGCAGGCTACAGTTACATTAACATTTGCCTTTAACTCTCCCTACTTTCAGCTCCAAAAACTGCAGAAAAGAAAAACTTAGAAACATAGTTTAAACTCTCGTGGGTTCTTTCCACCATCCCCAGCCTTCTCAACCAAAATACCAAGTCAAAGCAAGACTATCAGTGCAGACTAATTTATTGCTAACAAAATGATTTCCTAATTACTACAAAAGAAACATGTACATAAAACTCCAATTACTTTAACATTGTCCAAAACCTTTCTCAGCATTGTCCAAAGTCCTTTCCCCAGATTGCCCAAAAATCCTCAGTCTCTCATTCCTGATCTCAGTCCTGATCTCAACCAATGTCCAGTCAGAGTTCATCTCCAGACACTTGAAGACATGTTCCTTTGACTGCTCCCTTGGCTTGCTCCTCCTTGTCTTCCATGCTGTCTTCTTGTCTTCCAGGTAACAGGAACTCCATTATGCCAGGCCAGCAAAGTTCACTTTCTTTTCAGGCCTAACTTTTGCACAGCCTCTTTCAGACACAAGTCAAACTCAGCAAAACAAACTCCAACACGGAGTTCAAATCTGCAAACTTCTTAACTGCATTTACCACACATGCTGCCAGTCTAGGTCAGCCAAAGGCTGTAGGCCCCCAGACCTTGGCCACATGGCTCACATCTTTACTCTACAAAATGGCCGATTCCAATCTCTCCTTCATTGAATCTCTCTCTATCCGATCTCCATATTGGAATCCCTCTCTTTGTTTGCATACCCTTTATATATCCTGATTTCCTGCCTTCCAGGAACTGCATCTGGGCCATTTCACTTCTTCCTCCCTCCTGCATCTCCGTGAAGGGAAATTCCAACTAAGGTCATTCTCACATTTCAGCATACCTGTCCTTGAAATATGCAATTTTAAACAGGAGACAATGGCGGGGGGGGGGGGGTAGCACCCTCTATCAGTTTCCATTTTACAGGTGAAGCAATTGAGTTCCCAAAATAGAGCTATGTTCCTTTGGTGAGCCCTTGAGTCACTGTAAAAGAAAACTGTCCTAGGCCGGGCACAGTGGCTCATACATGTAAGCTTCAGCCTGTGAAGTGGCCAGGGCTAGGGATCGCAGTTCAAGTCCCGCCTGGGGCCCATAGCAAGACCTAGCTCCAAAAAAATAGCTGGACCTGGTGGCACATGCCTGTAATCCCATCTACATGGGAAGCTGAAGCTGGGGATTGTTTTAGTCTGTGGTACCCTGGGCAATGTGAGCCTGCAGTTCCACGGGTCTCAAAAAAAAAAGAAAGAAAAGAAAACTGTCCTGTTGATCATCACAGTTCCCTTTTCACTTGTTACCTTGTGGATTTCTTTAAGAGGCAGCTAAGGAATTACAAACAGGCACTGGGTCCCTCAGCACACTTTTGCTCAGGGTCAAGGTGCTGTGGTTACAGATATAGCTCCTGCTCTGTCACCCATGAACTCTAGGACCTTGAACTTCACCATTCTGATCCTCAGTATCTCCCACTAAAAGCTGAGGATAATGATACCCTTACCACTGGTTTGTTGTGGGGAGAATGAGGTGACAGAAGCCCCAAGCTTAGTACCTGGCAGCAGGTAGTAATCACTAAGTAAACATTCGTTATTCTCATATAAGTTCTTATTATCTCCATTCATTCACATTTCTTCAACACTTTTCTATCCAAGGGTAAATGAAAAGCTCCTTGAAAAATGAAAATGAAAAGAGATTACAATCTGATATAGAAACCAACCACATCAATAGTTATAGCAGAGTGACAAGGACTCCAACAGAGGTACATTCATAGTCAGGAATGAGAAATAGATTTTCTATGCTGTACTGTCTCTAATCAGTTAGTAATGGTTGCCTGCTCTGCTGATTTCATAAACAAAAACAAAACTAAGACAGTGTGTGGACTTGGCGGGATAGTATTGTAATCAATTAGTAATGTCTGCCATGGGAGCAGGAAGAGGGCCAATTACAATAAAAGCGCCATCCTTACTGTAGGAGCACTGGGAAGGGAGAAGCAAGCTTAGTTCAGGGATAGAATAAGGAGTATGATGAGATACCTTGTAGAGGAGATAGTATTTGAATCTAAAGGAACAATAAGAAGGTGCCAGAAAGAGAGAAGCAGCAGCATATGCAATCTATTGGGCAAAGGAATGGTTGGAGTGTATTACAAGTAGTTGTCTTTGGCTATTGCCATGGGGAAATGAGACTGCACAGATAGAAAGTGGAGGGACACTGTGTTCAGGGTGACCATATTTAGGGGCTGGCACACTGGACACACAGAAGGTCACAGGTAAGTGCTGCAGAACAGAGGCTCATCTTCATTCCCCTCCTCTTCTGTAGCATTTCCAGTGGCCCCATCCAGAAGCCTGGCATCTTCATCAGCCACGTGAAGCCTGGCTCCCTGTCTGCGGAAGTGGGACTGGAAGTGAGTGACCCTGAACTGGCCCTATTGGGGCCCCAGTAAAGTACTGGGTCAGTTTGTGATCACCCAACCCTTGAAAGTCACTGCCTCTCTTCCTTGCCTACTCTCTCCCCTCTTTGAAGACATCATAGAGAGGGTAACATTTGACCCTTTCTGTAGTCTTCACCAGCTCTGTGAGACTTTGGGCCTGAGTTTTGGAATGTGTAATAATAATCAATCATTGCTTAATGGACAGGCATTGTTCTGAATCCTTCAAAATGTACAAGAACACTGAGAATTAGGTACTGTCTTTATCCTCATTTTACACATGAGGAAACCAAGACCTAAGGAAAGTATTTGGTTTTTCCAAGATCATGTGCCTGGTATGAGAACTGGGATTCAAACCTAGATGACCTGATGCCAGAATAAAATAATAATTAATTTCTGCCTTTTTCTTTTTTTCTTCTTCCTTTCTGCCTAATTCTGCCTTTTTCTGTGCTTCAGGTGTAACAACCTCTTTTAGAAGTTATTTTTAGAGTCATTGTGTGACTTTTAGTGTCAGTGTGTGAAATACATTAATGCATAAGCTTAGAACTGTCCCTGGCACATAGTAAGGAATCAATGAATGTTAACTATTATAACTCAGCACAGCCTCTGCTATGTGAGAAGCCAAAAGGTTTCCATTTCCATCATTTCTGAAGCAAATGTTATAAATTTAGCCAAAGAAATGAACCTCTAGTGGTCTAATATTTGGTAGCTAGTGAAAGAAATATAGGGTAGAGAGATGAACTTGGGTTTCTCCCAGACCTCAACTTTCAGAACTTTCCGACTGTTCTCACTGGATAGAGTTGAGGTATAGCCACTTGAAGATCCAACATCTGAATCCTGGCCCCTAGAAAAGACCCTTCCTATGTATGAATATGTATGCAGATAATGCATATACATATATATACAGATAATACATATACATATGTATATAGATAATGCATATACACTGACCCCTCTCCATTTCTCCTTCAGACGGGAGACCAAATTGTTGAAGTAAATGGCGTTGACTTCTCCAACATGGACCACAAAGAGGTGAGATGGTCTTCACCTTCTTGCCATGATGATCTCTTCTCTCCCCTTGCACCCTCAGCCCCCTGTCACAGTCTCTTACACTTTCTGGGCTCTCTAGAGACCTCCATTGCTCTGCTCTGTCAGGCTTCAGCTAACTATCCACTTGTCCCCACAGGCTGTGAACGTGCTGAAGAGTAGCCGCAGCCTAACCATCTCCATCGTAGCTGGAGCTGTAAGTCCAGAATGATCCGGGGAGGGCTCTGTGACCCCTGACCTCCAGCCGCAGTCACTTAGACTTCTGATCTGATCTCTGTCATACCCTGCTGTGAAGGGTCAAGGGGCCTCTCTCCTGAAGCTCTGATACAGCCAAAGGGGTGGATTCCTACCTAGCCAGGTCAAGGTTAGGTCTGGCCAGCAGGAAGCCACAGCACCTGACATGGGGGGGGGTTACCGCAATAAAAAGACAACCTGCATCTTGGCTCCTGAGACTGGATAATGGACACCCAGATAGGTTCAGAAGACTTAGTAAGGGGCCTCTTTTCTCCCCACCAGGGTCGGGAACTGTTCATGACTGACCGGGAACGGCTGGCCGAGGTGCGACAACGTGAGCTGCAGCGGCAGGAGCTTCTGATGCAGAAGCGGCTGGCAATGGAATCCAACAAGATCCTCCAGGAGCAGCAGGAGATGGAGCGGCAGTGAGTGTGACCAGCCAGGCACTCTTCCCTAACCTCCCAGACCACCTATGACCCCACGTGACTTGCTTCCTGCCCCACTGTTCCCTGGATCATCTCATCCTCTCCCCCAAGGCCTGCCTCAAACCAGATAGGTTCAGTGATGTTAGCATATTCACCCCCTGCCTCCAGACCCCAAGAAAGGAGACCTATTTTCAGGAATATGGAAATGAAGATCCCATGAGCCGTGGCGAACATTTGTTGACTACCAACTGTGACTGGCATGGGCCTTGTGTGTATTACTTCATTTCCACCCTATCCCTGAAAGATAGATTGTATTATTTTAGAAGAGAGGAGGCTGAGACTGAGAGAGGCTAAACAACTTGTATACAAAGTCACATATAGTCAAGCTGGGGTTTATATCCAGGCAGTCTGACTGTCCTGTCTATGGTGATAACTTCCCCCTACCCTTTAATTTGGCTGGTTGAGATGATGGACTCGGAATAATTAGAGTGAGAAATTCCTAAATTAAAACTCCAAATCCAGATCTAATCTAGGAGCATAATTGGGAAAGGAAGGTGGACAGGATCTTTCTATCTCCCCATCACAGAGTTAACCTTGAGAATGACCTCTGCGGGTCCCTATCCCCATAGTTCTGGCTGTGGTGGGCAGCTCTGGCTACCTGGGGTCTGGGGCCTCTGGAAGGACCTTTCAAGCTAGATCTTACTTATCACCGGTCACTTTTTTTTAGTAGTCAGAGCAGCCCACACTGACTTGCCTCCCCACTCCCACAGTGCAGTCTCTGCTCAAAGTGTCACACAAAACCACACAGGAGTACAAGGCTCAGCAATGTAGAATCTGCTTCCCCAGTATCCACCTCTGGTCCAAACAGCCTTGGAAGAGAACCTGGAAAAATATCAAAAGCCTTTTCAAATTAGGAATTAGCCATAAGGATCACTTCTTACATAGATTTCAACCTGCCAATCTGCACTTGTGTTTCAGGAGGAAAAAGGAAATTGCCCAGAAGGCAGCAGAGGAAAATGAGCGATACCGGAAGGAGATGGAACAGTGAGTGCCTTGGCTTCCTGTGTGTGCACATGTGCCTGTATGTGGCCATGAGTGTGCTCTGAGGAGTGTGGGAGCCAGAGGCCTTCCATGTCCAGTCACCCTAGACTTCTTATCCCCTGTGGGAGCCTCTTATTTCTAGCCATTCCATAACTCCAGGGGAGCCTATAATATTAGGCTAGCTAGGACATATCTAAAACAATTACCTGGGTGCTGTGCACAATCAATTAGAATATAAGTACAAGGGATTTTGTTTCCTTTACCACAGCTGGAACCTTGAGGCCTCCTCCTAGAGTGGTTGGGGCTCCCTGATAGGCAGAGGAGGGCCTGTGAAGGTTCTGACTCCAGTCGCAGGCATGGGGAATCTCATTTCAGGATTGTGGAGGAAGAAGAGAAGTTTAAGAAGCAGTGGGAAGAAGACTGGGGCTCAAAGGAACAGTTGCTCTCTCCAAAAACCATCACCGCTGATGTGCACCCTGTGTCCCTGCGCAAGCCAAAGTGTATGTATCATGTTCTGTGGCTGTTTTCCTTCTGGAACCTGGAGGGTTTCGGTGGCAATGCTGCACTCACCACCACCTCCCCAGGTGAATGGCCCACTGCTCTCTGGCCTACATTTTCTTCATGGGAAGGCAGCTGCATGCCAGGGGCATCTGCCCTCCTTGTTCTGTGACCTTCTGCCAGGTTCTCCCCCACAACATAGACAGGCAGGTGGAGCCCTCCTGGTGTTTGAGGTGCTGATAAGGTTGTGGAGAGTTACGGCAAAGATGAACCGCTCCTGGGGTTTTCATAAAATGGCATAAGAAGGAGGGTAAGGATAGAGTTGGCAAAAGACTGAGAGCCCTTACCCCCTTACTCTCAGGCACTAAACTGTAGTCATCCTGCAGCCTGAGTGCCCTCTGCCCTTCCCATCTCCTTTCTTAATCTGTTCTCACTTCCAGTGTCAGTTCAGACCTCCACTGCTCCCCTGTCCACACACTCTCACCTCTAACTCCCAGGACGTATGGTCATAGGGCAAAGTGGGGGACCCAAGCTCAGTCCTCTTCAGTGTGTTATTGGCAGGACTCCAGGAACAAGGCAGTAACTCTCCAGGATGCCTGGTTGGGCCTTTACTCCTGCTTTAGAATTGTTTGATCTGCACTTATGCTCAACTGACCCGGGAGCCTCCAATTACGGGGTTAACTTCTGCTCAAGAACCAAAGTTCCTCACCTCTGTTGTAAGGAATCCTGTGATAGAGTCTGCCCCAACTTTGGATCATACCCAAGTCCTAAAAGGACACCCACCTGGGTGAAGGGAGAGTTGCATATGGATGGTTCCATTTCATTCCTCCCCGGTGCAAGGTAAATAGCTCCCAGAACAGTCCTTCCTGGCAATAGGCTACAGTGTCACCTCAGGGTTCTCTGAGAAGGACAAAGCATGCTCTCACTAACCTCCCCCTTGGCATTCCATATTATTTGAGACTGTGACCAGAGCTAAATTCCTGGTAATAATAACAGAGGACTAATTTGGTGTTATGAGTGAAACAGGAGCTTCAGCAGGAGAGAAATCGATTTTAATTGCTTCTTGTGAAAGTAATCCGAGTCAATTTAGTAGCTTCCTAGACACTGGATCTTGTCTTCAGAGCAAACACACTCTCTCAGGTGCGATAGAAAATAAAAACCATTTATCCCCCCAGCTATTTATTTAGAACTTTTAAACCAATTCAGGATTTTTGAATAGAAGAAGCAAGAACTTTTTCTTTGCACAAGATAGAAATGTTTTCTAAGGGGATGCCACGAAGCATGGAATTGATGTCTGTTGTCTGCTGGCCTGAGTAGGGGCAGCTGTGCCTCCATTCATCTCTATCTACACCAATAATTTAATTCTAATCTGTAGATAAGTCAAGAAAAGCAGTAAGGCCTCTAAGCTAGGCCCATTCCTGCCTCTCTTCCCATTTCTGAAAAGCTGGCATGCTCTGGGTCATGTTGGGCTTGCAGGAGCAGACTCAGTCAACTCCTCTCTGGCCTTTCTTCAACCCTGAGGCCTAGTCACTTGATAGGTGATATCTGACTCTGGCATCTGGACCCCTGAGTGTGGACCATGCATTTTTGAACAGACAAGAAGGAGTATATAGCATCTCTCGCCCAGAAAATAAAGCTACTCTTTGTAACAGTGTGTGTGGGACCAATAGCCCCTTCCCCACCACCCGCTCACCCCTGCAGCACCCAACATAACTCTGAGCTTCGAGTCTAGGACACCTGTCATAGAGGCCCCCAGAAACGCTTTCCTCAGTTACAGCACTAGGGTCAGGGGAGTGAATTTTTATAAGGATCTCAAGACCAGAAGGAGCCTTAAGAGAGAAGAGGTTTGAGCAGAAGATTTTCCATCTTCTCTCCCCAGCCCCATCGATAGCCCCAGTAGGTAGGAGTGGTTTGATAGCTGAGTGTTTTCCTACCAAACTATTACATTGGTATTTGTGTCCCTGTGGTTTAATTAAGTTGCCCTTGTTAGCAAGAAAGCATCAGTGTCCCACTATGATGTATACATAAACTGAGACAAAAACAGAGGGATTTAACTTACAGCCTTTTCATAACTTAATGTTCAAGTTGTAATAAATATTTTGAAATATTACTAAACAGTTCACAACCAACCCAGATCCTATCTCCCAGGGCCCTGGGGAGGCTGGAGTCCAGGTTGGAAGCCATTGGAACGGACAGTTTACTATTCTCTCCTCATTATGTCAACTATGTCTCCCTAACCTCACATGTTCCTTTGATAGGTTAGGGTCCCCTCACCTCCTCAGGTTCCCCAAGTTCCAGCTGTTGCTTGCCTATGCATCTGGGACCTAGAGTTCCAAGGGTGGGCAGAAGAAGCCAGGCCAATATCACCCTGGCAAACCTTTGGCATCAAATTGTACCCTAACACTCAAGATTCCCACCCTCTATACTGCACCCCTGATTGCAGATTACAATCTGCTGCCACATTGCAGGCCTGTGTTCTTTGCCCAGTTTTCAGAAAGGAGCAAAAGTAACCAAGGCTGAAAGCTCCCATGCGCCACCCCAGAGCAAGAAGTCTTTGCTTTGGGCTCCTCCTGCGCCCTGTTCCTGGCCCTGACTCCACAACACCCATGAAGGAAGTTGACCCCAGGCTCCTGGGAAGGATGCCTGGGAAGCACCTGGGGCCTCCAGGTTACCCCGGTCTTTCCTGGTTCATCAGCTTTTCCTCTCTTCCTGGGTAGATGATGAGGAAGTGGAGCGTAAGCATGAGCAGGCGGAAAACTCAAACGGCGGCACGAAGGAACAGGGAAAGCAGGTTTGCGGCCCCGCTTTGCCCCCTGGCCTTGCTGCTCTGCCTGCTCCACCCACCTTCTCCTCCAGCCCAGACACTCTTGAGGGATCAGCATGTGGTGGGGACCCTAGCCCCTCCAAACCTGGCCCATGCACTGCATCCAAAACCTGTGAACAGGACTCGTGACCAGGCTGAAGGTCACCCGTACACATCTGTGTGACTGAACCACTGGGTCAAATTTATTTAAGTCCTGCCCAAGCCCAAGGCATCCCTCTCCTGCTCTGGCCTCTCCCCAGGACTCCCTACCACTCCCTGAGATCTAGCAACTGAGAGAGTTGTGTTTGGTCCAGCAGGGGGCTTCTAAGCCCTGTTCCAGAACACCAGCTGCTCAAGAGTAGGTCATTATTTAAGCCATTACTGCTGGCCCGGTGAGCTTCATGTTTGAGGTGTTGCCCTGTCATGCTGTCACTCGGGGACAGCAGCAGCTGATGCCCTGGTTATCCGACCTGGCTGAGGATATGCTTTTCTGGTGGCAGTTCTGCCCGCTGCTGCCTGAGCAGTCCTTCCCAGAGCTGACCCCAGCCTTGGCCTTCTCCTTTGATGCTGAAAGCGGAGGCTGTGGCCCACGTTGGTTCAGAACAAGACAGCCTTGTTCTGTCCGACAGTAGTTCTAGGCAGAGACCCAGGCTCCCATTGTCTGCAGCCATTTCTTGGATAAAGGGACCTGACCTCAGTCTGGACAGACCTTGTTCTCTTTCAACAGGGCTCTGTGTTTAGAGATTGTGGCTGCCATTTGGAAAAGCTCCTCCTTCCCCAAGGGGCCTGCTCTTTAATTTTCTGGCGCTGACTTCTGAAGCTAGTGTTGTGGGGGAGGTAGTTGACAGGACCTGGGATGGGGGCCTTTCCCAGGTGGTCTTGGGCTTGCTTGACACCCCAGGTAAGTGAAGACTCGGGACAGACAGTAAAGTTTTGTGACTGCATCTGCTGGAGCAGCTCTTCCTCTCATAAATATGTACGTTCCCTGGGAACCCAACTCTTGACGCTACCCCTGACTCTCTGGCTGAGCTGAACCAGGTCTCATCACTTCGTTCTTTGTGTTCTTATAGCGTTTGGGTGGTTTTATCGTTATGATGGCAAATTCCCAACCATCCGGAAGGTAGGACAGGATTGAGTGCTGTGCTGACTTGCTGCTGAGTTTGCTGTGGGTTTTAGCCTTTCTCAAACTTTATCTCTTTCCCTGTCAACTCCAGTATAACTCAGCCTGATCAGCTGGAGGGCTAACCCTGTCTGTGTCTTTGTGTCAGGCTGATGACAGGCAGCAGGGCTCTGTCACAGGGTCGCAGAGTGAGCCTTCCTCTGTCCAAGGACCGCCAGGCACTGGCCACTCAGCATTGGCCCTGGTGGGCAAAGCTATAACAGGAAACATCTGTTTTTCTCTGTCAAGTAGAACCAGAGACTAAGACCAGAAACCACGGTCAGACAGTGAACCATCAGGTGGGGTGAACCTGGTAAGGTGATGAGGTTGGCTATGCCAGGTGCAAACTGACTGCTGAAGTGGGGGATTCTGGGTCTCTCAGGTTGGAACCAGAACCACCACATTGTAACTCTCTCCTGGAAGCTTCTCTGCATGTGCCAACGATAATGCATTTTTCTCGTCTCTGGGGTCTTGAAATTTCTCTCTAAATCTTATTATTTTATCTCCAGGCCCCATAAAACTGTCTTGTCTTTTTTCTTTCTAAATTACTTTGGCATTTGATTATGAACACGCTGCTGTTAATATCTGTAAATTGGACATTCAAGATGACTTGGTATTTGGAAATCTGTCATCAGCATAAATCTGGTGAACTCATTTAGGTGTTATTGGGCAAGTGGCTTTTCTGGCAGGACATTCGCCCCCAGAAATGAAAGTATTGGCAGCTGGGGGACACTGGCGATGTACAATTCCTCCCTGCCTGTAAAATGGGAATATCTGTCATGCTGGAAACATATGTCTCCTTCTTCCAGTTTTTAAGGTTATTGTTGAGATATAATAAACAGCAATGTTATTCTGCAAGTCAATGTTATTCTGCAGGGGTAAATATTACTTAGGAGCACAGGTCATGATTTGTAGCATTCAATAAATGGGGGATTACTTTCCACATCATCTCAGAAGGAATTTGGTTTTATAGAACAGCCCTTTTTTTTTTTACAGGCTGACTCTGACTTAGGATTTCTCAGTGTCTTAGATTCCTTGTTCTTCTCTGTCTCTCCTAGGACTCACCTCATAAGAATACTTCCCTGTACCCACATCAGAAATCATGTCACTTGAAAATTATTTGTCAAGAGAAAGGGTCATTTCTTCCTTATTTATTAAGTTCAGTCATTCCAGAAATAACTGGTGTTTTGTTTTTCATTTCATTTCCAAATGAGAGAAAAATTGGTTCTATGTATAAGTAATAGAATAGACAACCATTTTGACTCCTCTTAGTCTGAACTAAAAGCAATATTTGCTTGAGTATAACTGGCAGCTAAAGGGACAATAGAATCATGTCTCTTGCGTTGGCTCAGAAAACCCATCACCATTTTCTCTTGTCCTCCACAGCTGGAACTCTGAGTCCACTGGTTATACCAATGATTGTCAATCTAGCAAGCCACCGGAGGCAAAATGCTTCTGGCTCCTCTTGGTGAACTGCAGCCTGAGTCTATAACATGATGACAGGGACTCATCTCTCAGCTGGGGGAAGAATCTAGTGAATGGGGCAGGCACGGAACCAAGTGGAATTATGAAGTAATGACAACCACATCTCAAATGCCTCACAGACTGTTCCCAGGTGGGGGACCAACTCCAAAGTACATTACCTGTGCCCAGAGGTGAAACTGTCTTTGGGAAGAGAGGCAGGATGAGATGTTCGTAGGACCGTAATGATCCACCATCCTTCATCTCTGACCAAAGTTGTGTGTCCATTGCTGGAAAACTCAACCTCTCATTCCCAACATTGATTGCTGGAATGATTCTGGAAAATTCTAAGAGGAAGTTCCAGGAAGACTTGTAGGGAGGTGAGCTCAGTGAATATGCAGGTTTTCTTCTTCCCCAAAGTACTGAACTCTGTTGTCTTCTCACCTGAGTGCTAGCACTGTACTCCATGCTGTGTGTGATGGGGCTGACCCTCCCCACTACCATGCTCCCATTGCTTCTAGCTCATCAGGGCACAATAGAAACCTTTGGGACCTGAAAGACTTGGGTCAATATCCTGGCACCACCACTTACTAAATGTTTGACATCAGACAAGGGACTTCCTTATGAGTCTCAGCTTCATCAAGAGAAAGTAGATAATGCCTACTTATAATATAATTGACGTATACCCCCGGCACATAGGCAATCCATTAATGTTCATTCTCTCCCTTCCCAGCTTCTCTGCAACCCCAAGGGAGAAGGTTCAGGGAAGCAGACTTTGTGCGTCCAATTCCAATAGGAAAAATGCATCTGTTAGCCCTGCATTTCCCCCTCTCAAATCTTCTCAACTTCTAATGGACAGCAGAAAGCAGACTGTCTTCCGCTGCTCCTAGTCTTGTTGCTTCTTTCTAGTCCTGCATTCAGGAACCTACTTTAGAAGAAACGATGGGTTTGGATGCTTTGGGATGAAATGCTCTGGAGCTTGAACAATGGGGCAAAACATGGTGTTCCTGGCTCTGTCCTCCAAGGCCTGAGGCTGATTCTCACCTCTTTGAAATATGAGATTAGGATCTGTACAAATGGAGTTGCCCGGTTCTTCTAGGTTTTCTCTAGAGTCTCCCATGAGGCATCTGTGGTGTTTGAATGTCTAGATGATGGAGAAGGCATGTACTCAGAGACCAGGAAATAAATACAATATCTTTTATTTATACAGCACTTTGGAGCTTAAAAAGTACTTTCATAGGTGTTAGTTCATTGACTCAGGATAGCAAGTCTATGGGCAGATATTTTCCTTTGTTTGGAGATGGTGTCGTCAGACCCAGAGGTTAAGGAACTTAACCATGTCACACCGCTAGTCAGTGAACTAGTGAGCCAGTTCTTCTGGCTAGCAATGACAATGTGCTTCCCACTCCGCAATGGGTAACCTGGGAGCTCCAGTGCCCAGTATGGTGAGACAGAACTGAGGGAAGGGGTTCAGCTTATGCTGTTTGTCTGAAAAGTGAATGCCCTGTTTGCCTGCTGTGCCAGTGTCAACGCTACCCTGTAACCCTTGTCATATAAACAATGCCACATCTGCTCAGAAAGGAAAGGATAAGAAGAAAGCCAAGTATGACAGCCTGCAGGAGTTGAGAAAGAATAAGAAGGAACTGGAATTTGAGCAAAAGCTTTACAAGGAGAAAGAGGAAATGCTGGAAAAGGAAAAGCAACTAAAGATCAACCGTCTGGCCCAAGAGGTATGTGTCCTGTTCACGGGCCAGGTGAGCACTACTGGGACACAGCTGCCTTGTTCCTAACCTGCCATTTTCCCCTGGGACCAGCTGGAGTTGTGCTCCCCAAATGGAGTCGAAGGATAAGTCCTGCTCCCTCACCAATCTGGAGAATGAGATCACCCCCCATGCTCAGGGTCTTCTGAGACTAGCTTCCAGACTGTGTATGTTTGGAATTAAGACTAAGCTTCTTGCCCAAAAGTGGGTCTGAGGCAAGCCTCTACCTGGGTTATAGTTTTTGGTTAGCTCTCCACACTCCTAGTCTCTCACACCCAGTCAGAATAGGAGCCCAAAGCTAGACCTCTCCACCCTAAGTATTGTTAGAGATCAGCCTCCCCTTCGGGGTGTGAGTCTGAGGCTAACCCCTCTGCCTCGATTTTAGATCAAAGTCAGCCTTCATCCCATCTGTCATTAGTTCTAACTTAGTCTGACCTCCCCCTGGCCAGGTTTCCCAGTTTGTCTTGCCTCTGAGGGTGTGGTTCTGAGACTGGCCACTTGTCCAGGCAGGGGCCTCAGGCTGTCCCTCCACTAACCAGGCTATCATTCTGAGGCTGTTCCCATTACATAGGATAGATGGCTGAGGCTAGACCTCTGAACCTGGGAATGTATTTCAGGCTGTCTTCAAAACATGCCAAAACAGTCTTCTCATATGAATAATTCCTTTTTTTGTGAGCAAGCTGGGTTACTTTAACTCCCTAACTGTTAGAGATGTTATCGATGCTGTTTCCCTTTAATGCTTCCATGATTCAGAATGCTAAGCTGATTAGATTACAAAACCAGAGAAGTCCTGGAAAACGTAAAGTGCATTAGGTCTGACATTAGGAATAAATTTTCTACAAAATTAAAAATAAAATCAAACTTGTGCTTCAGAGGACAAAGCAGCCTAGAGGGAGAAAAAAAACAAAAAAAACAAGTAGACTCAAACTCTTGGAATGTTCTGGGATCCTACAAAAGGATACCAGAGTATCCTTTTGAAGGATCATAAAGGCTTTGGGGTTCATGGAAATCCTAAAAGTCAGGTGGCCTCATACAATCCAGAACCCCCTTCTCAGATTTCGCCCATAGGGGCCCTTAAGCTGACCTGACACCTGATGTCCTCTCCCTGTTGTTTCCCACTTCTCTGATGATTTTTAAGAACTGTCTCCATACCGCTGGGTAAGTGTGCTGACTACATGTGACTAGTGTGCCTTTGTCCTCTCTTTTTTACACTGACTTGGGTCCCAGGTGTCCGAGACAGAGCGGGAAGACCTCGAGGAATCAGAAAAGATTCAGTATTGGGTGGAAAGGCTCTGTCAGACGCGCCTTGAGCAGATTTCCTCCTCTGATAATGAGATCCCAGAGGTAACGGAGCCCCCTTCCCACATGGACACACTAATGCTGTGTTCAGAATCCCACCCTGGGGACAGAGGGAGGCAAGATGCCTCTGGCAAGGGTCACTGGCCCCGCCTCCCCACCAGCCCACTCCCACTTCCTCTCTTGAAATTAGGGATAGTTCTTTTTCTGACCTTATCTTTGGAGTAACCATTATGTTTTACCTCATCTGAGATGATCCAAATGGGACCTACTGTCCTGGTGTAATTACTAAGAATACCCCCATCTCATTCAAGTGTGTTCCTGCTTAGATGAGTCATTATTTGGGCACCTGATTTGCCACCCACATATGGTATTGGTTGGGACCCTCCTGTATTGGAGCACTCCCTGGTATGGAGTCAGCTGGGCACTAGGTGCCAGAGAAGTGACACCCCCTAGATCTGGTGTGAGGGTGGTGGGTCCCCAATAACAGGAGAAATAGATTAGAAGACCATTATGTTCAATGTATTGTGGAATGGTTCCCTAGTCTGATAATTACAGAACTTCTTTGCTACCCCCAGATGACCACAGGTCCCCCGCCCCCCCCACCTTCCGTGTCTCCCCTGGCCCCACCTCTGAGACGCTTTGCAGGTGGACTGCACCTCCACACCACTGACCTGGATGACATCCCCTTGGACATGTTCTACTATCCCCCCAAGACCCCCTGTGCCTTACCTGTGATGCCCCACCCTCCACCCTCCAACCCACCCCCCAAAGTCCCTGCACCACCTGTCCTTCCCTCATCAGGCCATATGAGTGCCTCATCCTCACCCTGGGTGCAACGCACTCCACCCCCCATTCCCATACCTCCTCCACCCTCTATTCCCACCCAAGACCTCACTCCTACCCGCCCATTGCCCTCGGCCCTGGAAGAAGCTTTGGGCAACCACACCTTCCGAGGTGGGGACACAGGCAACCCAACAGAGGACTGGGAGGCAAAGAACCACAGTGGAAAGACGGCCAATTCCCCTGTCCCTGAACGAAGCTTTCCACCACCCACTCCAAAGGTACCACCCCTGTTCTGCATGCTATGTTGGGAGCAGGAAAAGAGGGCAGGGCTATTGTTTCCCACTTCCTCAGTTTACCCTATGAGTGGAGCAGGAAGGAAGCACCCTGCCCCATTTTCTGGGAATGAGCTCCCCAACCTGCATGTTGTGGACTTCTGCATGAGTGTGATTTCTGCTGATGTTGAAGTGCTGTAGAGTATGGTGAACTGGCTGCGATACTAAGGATGAGCAAGAGTATATCAATGCTCATTGCTCTTTTTGCTCTTTTTGGCTAGCATGGGCTGGTAATGTTTATGCTTGATTAGTATGGGCTAGTGCTTGCAAGGATATGTTTTGGATAGCCAGAGTTCCATGACATAGCCAGGTATTTCTTGGCATTAGCTTATAGCCTAGAAAGCCTTGGATTTGGTAAATGGTTTAATGGTTTAAAAAGTGGGAGCAGGGCAGCTGTAATAGTCTATAAATGAAGTACTAACACTATCCACTGTAGTATTAGAACATTATAGTGTCATTTTCTATGGAACTAGCCAACTACATTGACTTGAAATAAAATAGCTAGAAATTTCTGGCCAACTTCTAGCTACAGAGAAGATGAAGATGGATAGTTCCTAGAAATCTCCAAATTAGTGTTTAAAAGCTAAGGATATTTTTCTTGGACATCAGAATCTTTCTTTTTTAATTGTTCTTAATCCAAAGGCCATTCTAGAAGAAGCAATCTTGAAGGAAGACATGGAGCTTTGATCCCACAGAGGGAAAAAATATATATTTATGTATATATATTCCTCTGCTCTAGTAGCTGTGGATCAAGCTTGAGTCAGCAGCTAAAGCTACTCCTGTCAGATGAAAGAGGGGATGTTGGAGGGAGGGATTCAGTAACACCTGACCCGTAGATTGTATTAACCTTCCCTGCAGGAGTTTGAGTTTCCTGCACTGCATTAAAAACAAAACAACAACAACAAAAACACCACAGAACAAGCATCTCAGAGCATTTGGAAGAGATTGGGAGAAGGGAGCTGGGAGTAAATCAAGTGCCAAATGAGGCTGCAACTCCTGGAAGGAATCCTCTGAGCCTCCTGTGGGATCCTGAGCCCTGTAGCTCTGACAGAGAGAAGCGTCTGTCCTATGGACGTCTTGCTTCAGGGCCCAGCCACTGCAGGTGTGCCAGGGTCTTGGCTGACCTACCACAGGGGGCAGCATCCCTCTGATTAAGTTCTGCCTCTTCAGAGATGTGTGGGTCTGAGGCTAACCTCTATCTAGATTATAGGTTTTAGGTTAGCTCTCCACACTCCTGGTCTTTCACCCCCACCCAGTCAGAGTAGGAGCCCAGAGCTAGACCTCTCCACCCTAAATGTCGCTATGAGGTCAGCCTCCCCCTGAGGGTGTGAGTCTGAGGCTAACCCCTCTGCCTAGATTTCAGATTGAAGTCATCCTTCCACTCATCTGTCATTAGGTCTAAGCTAGTCTGACCCCCCCTTTCGCAGGTTATGAGTGCAAGACCAGGTTTCCCCAGTCTGTCTTGGCTCTGAGGGTTTGGTTCTGAGACTAGCCATTTGTTCAAGCAGGGGGCCGTCCCTCCATTAACCAGGCTATCATTCTGAGGCTGCTCCCATTACACGGGGTAGATGACTGAGGCTAGACCTCTGAATTTCTTCTGAGTGACTCGTGCCAAGACAGATGGCAGCTTTTTCTTAGTAGATCTGATTCAGCAGTCATTGATTGAGTACCTGCTTTGTGCATCTGGTGGGGGGAAGGGACCAATATGAACAGCGCTGAAGAAGACACAGAGATTGGCACACCTGGAGGACTCTGCCTCTGAAAAATGAGCAGCTGACCAGGCTGGATTCAGCTATAAAATTGGCACAGGCCAGGTGCAGTGGAGCGGTTCATTCTAATTGGTGGTTGGAGGCTCCTCTGTAGAGGAAAGGACTTAGGAGTTGTGACTTGAGTAATGGCAACGCAGGGAGGATGGGAGGATGGGAGGAAGGATGTTGCCATGTGCAGTGAACATAAAAATGGCAAGAAGGAACCTGCTGGGTTTGAATGCTGAAGACTGGGTGACCTTGGGCTGGGTTACTTCATCTGATTGAGCCTGGGTGTCCGTAAAATGGAAATGCTAAGAGAACCTACCTGTTATGAAAATCAAAAGAGTTAATATATTGCTTGTTCTAAGTTAATATTTACAAGAGTGGCAGGCACATGGTAGGTGCTCAGGGGACATAAACTGATCAGTGGCAAAACAAAGCACAGGAAACTGGGTGATATTGCAAACATGGGGTTGAAGGTAAAATGCAAACTCTTGAGACAGGGTCACATTCTAAACAGGGTCCAACTTTCTTGGATTAGTCAAAGAATCAGGTTGTTCCTACTGTCAGTCCCTTCTCAGGCATAATTAAAAGCTTTCCCACAGAAGGAGCCTCTGAAGAACAGATCCTTATATGTCTTAAATGATGTCAAAGCCAGAATGAGTGTCCCTGTCTTGAAGGCTGGGGGAGGAAGGAAACTTCTGTTTTGATTAGTGTCATCCTGCCTGCATCAGTACTTTGGCCCTTAACCTACTGACCCTGGCCAACCTCCTCCTTTTTGCATGCTTCTGGCAAGTTGTCATCAATGCCGCAACAGGGTGTGTGGGTAATCACTTATCTGCATAGTCAGCCCAGCCACCAGCAAGCCTCAGGTGTGTCACTTTGGCATGTGAGTCAAGCACACACCTTGGCATGTGTACTAACACAGCACCTGCCAAATGAAGGTGCTCAGTGCCAAGTAAACACCTGTGTGCACCCCACACTGCTGAGTTATTCACTTATTCATTTGACATGTTTAGTGAGCACTTACTATGTACCAGATCACAAAATGGGCACACCAGTCTCTACCTGGAGAAGTCTGATGGAGAAGAGAGACAAATAAGCAGGAAAACACCACCCTAGCAAGAGGGAGAGATGTGAGGAAGACAGGTGCTATGATGAGTGGGAGTGGAGGCAAATAAGCTCAAGGCATACTTGCTGAAGGCAATGATACCCAAGCTAACATCCGGGAGCCGGAACAGAAGTAGGGAAGAAGGTGTGTAAACATCAAGGCAAGGAGCCTGGCCAGCACTTTGGAGGATGCAGTTAAGCAGGATGAGTAAGATGAGAAGGCGTAGGGCTGCAAAGAAAGGGAGCAATGCTCATGAAACACCTTAGGGACCAAGTCACTGACCATTTGTCAGTGGGAACCCATGAAAGGTTGGGGGCAGGGCTGTGACCTGACTTATCTTTCCCAAGAGGATCAGGTGCATTAGAGCAAAGCAGACAGGCATCGCTGTCTCTCCTGGGTGCTGCTGTTATTAATCCTCCAGGGTCTCGGTCTTCACCTACCAGGAATAGATGCTTTGTGTCCAGTCCAGAGACTGGAACTGTGGCCAGGCAAGAGGTGGGCAGAGAGGAGGCTGGACAGCACCCATGTGAACTGAGAGAGAACTGTGAAAGTGTATCCTCTGAGTGACAGTGGCTGCTGGTACACCCACAACTAGACTGTGGCTCAACTCCCTGACTTCTTAGAGCCACCCAGTTATTTCTGTGGCCAGTGGACTTCTCTCTGCTGATGGTCATATCCCTAGGACCTTCAGCAGGTGAAAAGACCAGATTGGCTTTGCATGTGCATGGTGGGTGTGAATTTAATGTGTGCCCAAATGCCAGGATTGGCCTGGACCAGTGGGACTTCTCATGGGTCTCTCTTCAACTAACCCCCGTAGACATTTTGCCCAAGCCCACAGCCTCCACGAGGCCCTGGCGTGTCCACCATCTCCAAACCTGTCATGGTCCACCAGGAGTCTAACTTCATCTACAGGCCAGCTGTGAAATCTGAGACTCTGGTAAGCCCTTGGGGTCCCCTCCGAGGCATCTAGGGGAACAGATGAGGGCTCTGTCCCTGGGTTCTGCTGCCTCTCGAGGGAGACTGAGGAGAGAGGCAAGCGCATGTCGAGTGCCATCTTGCAACCTTCTTCTTGGCCAAGAGATGAATCCATGGGGGTCCCAGAGGGTATTGACGCAAGCAATAAAATTCCTGTTCCCGCCTGACCAAACAGAGCCTGGAGCTCTATCTTTAAGTGACAGTAATAATCGCTACAGCTTTTGAACAGCTTACCATGTGTCAAGCTCTCGTGGTCCCACAAGAGCCCTCTGACAAGTTACCTGTCATGACCTCTGTTCAACACCTGAAGCTCAGAGAGCTTAAGTCAGTTGCTCAAGGTTAAGCCTGGACTTACTGGGTAATCCAGAGTCTCTCAGACTCCAAAGCCAAGCTCTTATCTATGTTGCCATATTGCTGAAAGTGATCCGGTCATCCTGGCCTCTGCCCCTCAGGCCAGGCATGACTTGCCATGGAGCGCCCTCTGATCAGGAACTGAGCTAATAAGCAGATCCTCTCCCTTTCTCCATTTCATCCTCATCAGAACGGGGAGTGGGGGTTATGGGGGTTTGGGATTGAAGACTCTGCCCTCCCCAGTCACCTACAGCTGAGCAGATGGGCATACTCAGGGATACACCCATCCTGGGGTGCTGGCCACTGACTGCTCCCCCACCCCCAGGGGAAGCGTCATGCCAAAATTTTTATTCCCTCTCCAAGGAAACCCTATCCAAATGTCAGGGCAGGTCAGCCTGGGTACTTATTTTGAGCTTTAACTGCCCTGTCAGCTCCCTAAAGAGCAGAGTTCATGCTCCCATGACAGCCTGGGATGCATCCATGGCTTGGGGTGCTATCTGCCTGGGTAGGATCTGCCACTGCCACTGCTGAGTCCAGGGTATGGGCCCAGCCCCTAGTGTAAATCAAGCTGTGTCTGCTTGGGGAGGGATGTTGACAGGGCCGCCCAGGCTGGCAGGCCCAGGGTCGGGCACCAGGGGGCAGACGAGTCCTGTTGGTACTGTCCAGCATGAAACTTTTTTTCTGGCAGCCACAGGAGATGTTGAAGAGGATGGTGGTGTATCAGACAGCCTTCAGACAAGTAAACTGATACCCCTTGCCTGCTGTGTGTTTGAGATCTTTCCCTTCACCCCATCCCTCCCAACTCTGTCTTTACTGACTGGGAGAGTGCTTGCTAGGGTAGAGGCCATTCCTGAGGAGGCTGAAACCAGAGGTGTGTCCCCATTTCTGGAGACCAGGATTAGAGGAAGATTTCACATAAGGTGGGCTTGTTAGACCCCTTGCCCAGGCTGAGAACACAGCAGCTCCCTGGGGGCTGACTCATGCTGCTGTTTGTTAAAAGAGGAGAAAGCAGAAGGAAGCCACAGAGGATCACAGAGGCCATGTGGTCTCTCACACCAGTCTTAAGAGGGAAGGAAGGGGTCCCTGACTTGCCTCTCACTCCTCCCAAGCTTGTCTCTCCATGGTCAGTCCTGGCGTCATCCAGCCCCACCTGATCCCAAGTCAGCCCCAGAGAGGAATTAAGTGGCAGTCCAGGCCTCCACTACACAGGGCACTCCTGTGCAGAGGAGTGTGGTGGGCCTTGCTAGGCCAGGTGGTATCATGTAGGCAACCACTATCTTTGCCACCTGCTGGGGCTTACATCGACAAAGCCAGCTACCAGACTGGCTGGCTGACCACCCAGGAAAGAGACCTCAGGGGAGAGGAACATCTTGCAGCCTGCACTTACAGCCAACATGCTCACAGGTGCCCTACCACCTGACTGTAGACTCAGCTCAATACAGTCAGGGAGCAGAAGGCAGATGTCAGCTGTGTAGTGAGATATTAAAGAGGAGCCTGCTCGCAGTCCAGTACGGAACCCTAGCAGGCGATATTGATACTTAGAAGGCATGCTAAGCTAAGCACTGTTTCCAAATGTGTATTATCTCTTTCGATCTTTGTGACAGTCCTAGACTGTAAGTGCTATTACCACCTCCATTTTGTCGATGAGACACAAAGCAGGGCGACTAGGAGAAGTGCTTACGATGCCACAGCTAGTGTCACCCCCTGGGTTTCAGTCCAGGAGTTGTGGTTCTACAGATGGACTCCTCAAAGCTCTACCATCCTGATTCTCTAAGCACTGCGATTGTGAAGCAGACTTGTCAGGTCTTGTTCCTTCAGGTGCTCCTAGGCAGGCTAGGAGGTTGCCTCTGAGAGTCATGCTTTTTGCTCCACTGCCCACTGACTGGGTGATCTTGGGTATGAATATCCCCTCTCTGGGCCTCAGTGTCTCCATCTGTTGAATGAAATGGTTTCCCTTCGAAAGGACTGGCCAGATTTATGGGCATATAGCTAGGTCTCTTATCTGACATCAAGCAAGACACAAGTTCTTGCCATTGGCTCATCCTAGAGAGCAGGTTCTCAGAGGGAGGGAGAACAGGAGGGCTGTGGTTCTCATTGCCCAGTTTTTCCAAATACCCAGGGCCAGGCAAGGATCTGCCAACAAAAGAACACTCACTCCTTCTCTGCCCAGTGATGCCCCTTGCACCTAGATTTAATGACCCCCTTCTTCAATCTGTTGCCCATGGACAAAGCTGGAAGTGGCCTCTGAGCTGCCAGCCTGGAGAATCCCATTGCACTTTGGGGTTGACCCTGGGAAGGCTAGTGAAGAGAGACATAGCAGACATGCAAGGATGCATCAGCTGAGATTTGACCCTGTCTCATGCCCACAGTTACCACATGCTGAAGTCATATGGGTTCCTACTTGTCCTTTGTGCCCACCTTCTCGTGAGATCTAACGGAGGTTTTGTTGCCCAACTTCCAGTTTGGGAACCGGGGACTTTCTCTCTGTGTGTGACTCCTGGGAAGGCAATGCGTTCTGACTCCATCCCCTTCTCCTCATCACCTTGCTTCTGTCTTGGAACCATTGCTCCCAGGACCCCGCCAAACCCGGTCACTGAGTTGTGTGTCTTCTCTCACCCCCTGGGAGAAGTTATACAGCCCTCCAGAGCTCTGTGCTTTTTAGAGAAACATTACATTAAAGACAGTACCAGGTATCAGGTTAGCAAGATGCCTCCCTTCCTTTTTTTTCTCCTGGTGACTGATTTCCCTTTACCCCTGGGTCATCTTGTGGCTGATTTCCACAAGCCTCTTGAACAGGCTCCTTTGGCATCAGAGCCCTGACTGAAGACAAGCTGCACTTCAACCCAGAGCTTGAACCTGGCCTCTTGTGGGTCCTTGGAGGAATATTGAGAAGGCCTAAAAGACCTGAGGTTCAGCAGAAGAGACACACCTGCCCAGATAACCAAGGCCTCAGCAGGTCTCCCTGGCAGTCTCAGACGCCCTCCTCAGTGCTGGAGCAGTGCAAGGGCCAGGGTCAGGGTCCTTCAAGTGCTTCCGGGTCTTCTTGCTTCTTCCCATGCATGGGTGCTCTGGCTATAGGAATTGCCAGCTTCCTCCCTACATTCCCATCTAGGCCACTCCTTTCCCCACCTCTGACCCATTTATAATCCCTCTGCCATAAGCTTATTTTCTGCAGTGATGCCCTCTCCCTCCCCTCTGTTCTTTCCCCCAACACCCTCCTTTTCCTTCCAGGATTTCCGGAAATATGAGGAAGGCTTTGACCCCTACTCCATGGTGAGTGATAACTCTCCTTCCTCCAGGGGAAGCAACCCCAGGAATGAAGGGTGATAGCCACAGTGTATTTGATGGGGTTCATTCTGGCAAGGACCTCCAGGGAGGCCCCATACCCTTTCTTTTAAGCCTCCTTTGAGACAACATTCCAGTGTGATGTGGCTGATGGGTGTGCACTTGTAAGTGGTTAATAATTGTCATTCACGAAGTAAGCACTAATGATGTAACAGGCACTGTGCTATATGTTTACAAGGCACACTCACATCCAGTCCTCAGAGGAAGAATGAACCTGAGATGTGTGTGTGTGTGTGTGTGTGTGTGTGTGTGTGTGTATGTCCCCTGTAAGACCTGAGGTGTCCAGTTGAAGCCTGATTGGGGTGGGGGTTGTCTGTGACCTAATGTTCCACAGGCACCTGGTTTGACCTTCTGCCTCTGACCCCCATCCTCATCCTTCAGTGACTCAGTTTCCCCAATTTCTTCCCTGCAGTTCACTCCCGAGCAGATCATAGGGAAGGATGTCCGGCTCCTGCGCATTAAGAAGGTACCTGGGTACATGGAGGTCAGGAAGATCAACCTTCTCTAACCAGTCACCCTCCATCATGGTCCCCTGCTTTTCCTTCTCATGCACTGTCTCCTGGGTGACCCCTTACCTCCCCCACTATTCTTCCCTCAGTCCTTGAGGATGCCCCCTTCTGGAGTATCATACACCCAAACCCTGCTTGAGACTTGTGCCCTGTTTTCTTTGAGATGGCCCTGCCTGTGACTGGTGGGCTTCTGCCCTCGCTGTGATCCTCACAACAGGCTTCTTGGTGCTGCTATCTGTTTGCCTGGCTCCCTAAAGTCTGGGTTTTTTTTTTTCTAACCAGGAGGGATCCTTAGACCTGGCCCTAGAAGGTGGTGTGGACTCCCCAATTGGAAAGGTGGTTGTCTCAGCTGTTTACGAAGGTGGAGCCGCAGAGCGGCATGGTGAGTGGGGATTGGCCACACCAGTCATGGTCATAGAGGCCCTGCCAGGAAAGCAAACAGCTGCCCTCTTCGCATAGGCTGACAGTTGTTCCAGAATGTCCTCCCACTGCAACTGTCCCTTCAGCTGCAAGCTGATGCTAGGTGGGTGGGTAGCTGAACCAGACACTACCCTGCCTTCCAGGGGCTTCTGACTAGTGTTAGAAACATGCTCAGAATTGCCAGTGCAATCTGTGCAATCTGCTAAGAACTGAGAGGGCTAAGGGGAGGGAGGAAATCAATCTGTGGAACCCTCTAGACCCCAAACCCACCAAGGGAAAGGAGGCTTCTGGGAATGGCACCTGGGAAATTGAAACCTGAGCTGAGCCTTGAAAGAGAAGTTGATGTTTCCCTGGTGAAGATGGGAAAGAACTTTCCCAGGAGAAAGGCCAACAGTGCAAAGACAGAAGAGAGACCATTAAAACCTTGCCCAATGAAAGCCAACATCTGCAAGAACTAAGCATTTGCGGTACACAATTCTAAGTACCGGCATATAACCCTGTGTCTGAGTAGTTGTTGTATATTAACTCTCAGGAGCCTATAGCAATCCCCCGAAAAGGTGCTATTATTATGCTCATTCTGAAATGAAGCCCTGGAAGGGTTAAGGTGCCTGTTCAAGAACCCACAGTCAGAAATTGTAGACCGGACTTGAACCCAAGCAGTTTGGTCATTTTACTCTGCTGCACATGAGTGCTACCTCTGCCTGGAGGCTTCCGAAGCTATGGCTCCTCCCACCCTCACACACATGTGCAAAGGGGCATCATGCCCTTCACCCTGCCTCCTGTGGCATGATCTTCCACTGTTACATGATCCCCTTATCAACAACAGGACCCTCTGCTGATAAGCAGAGCCTTCAAGGGCCCCTAGGCATACACTTTTGCCTCAAACTATCAACCCGTTCAGCTGTCAGCATCTGAAACTGAGAACTGAAATGATTTCTTCACTCACCATTCACTCACCATTCACTTTATAAAGTGAGAACCCTCTGTCTCCAGGACCACTGTCCAAACTGCTATCTATGGTTTGATCCCACAATGCTTTGGCGCACAGCAGCTGGTGACAGTTCCCCAGAAGCATGTTTGTTTAAGGTGCCATGGCCGCCATCTTCAGTAACACACTACATTCCTAGGGGCCTACTTGCTTGCAAGGCTTCTGAGTGATCTAGTTCAACATAATCCAGAAAATATTTCATGTGGATACCAGTGCTGGGAAAAATTCTTAAAAAAAAAAAAGAGTCCTGAGTTCTTCAATGCAAGTTGAAGGTTGTGGGAAACTGTGTTCGCCTAGCCACAACCTAGCCACAACCTAGCCACAACCTAGCTCACTTCTCAGGGAGCTGCCATGTGTGTCAGCATGGCTAGGGTTTCAACAAGGCCTTCAGTGAATAAATCTCTTATAGGTCAGCTGTTGCAAACTTAGTAGATCACAGGTAATATCATCCAGGAACACCTTTAACACCATTCACATATTCAAGAGGTATTGATTGGATTCGTGTTTTGTGCTAGATATTATGTTAAGTGCTGAGAATAGAGTGGTGAAGCAAAAAGACAGTCCCTGCCTGGGGGGCTGCTACTGGTAGGAGAGACCAGCATTCAATGAAATGATTCATGATTATAAACTGTGGAAAATGCTGTACCGGAAGAAACCAGGATGCCAGAAGAGAATAATAGGAAAGAGCTACTTGAGATTAGGTGGGAGCTATAGGAGGACTCTCTGAGGAGGAGACATTTGGTGTCAGACCTAGAAAAAGAGAGAGGGAGAAAAAGAGAGTTTCAGATGAAACAGTGTATGGAGGCTTTGAGACAGCAAAGTACTCAGTCTGTTCGGGGCCCTGAAGTGATGGGGGAGCTAGAGCTCTCCAGAACTCTCTTGCTTTTCTGATACTGTCACTGCAAATGCAAGTTTGCCTTCTTCTGCAACACCAGAGACCCTCATGAAAGCTTACGTGGCCATGGTCCATCATAGGTGCTCTGATTCTACAAGCTGGGCTGAGGGTGTATGGACAGGGTGGGTAGGAAGTGGCCTTTGAGTAATCTAGCACATGGTTCCCCCTGTGCTCCATGCCTACACGAGCTTTCAGCACACAGAAGTCAGATGCCTTCTGTAGTCCTACAGTGAGTGCTTTGCCAGGCCCTAGGTCATGCATGTGTCACCCATAGCCAACCAGCCTTGTCTTCCTGCAGGTGGCATTGTGAAAGGGGATGAAGTGATGGCGATCAATGGCAAGATTGTGACGGACTACACCCTGGCTGAAGCTGAAGCCGCCCTCCAGAAGGCCTGGAATCAGGGGGTAAGAAATAAGCCTGTTCACTTGTTCCCTCCCTTGCCTGCCTACTCAAACCCTGCCACTACAGCCAGACCTTACATGTGGTGTGGGATGCCCCTGACAGGGCAGATTTCCAGAGTCAAGGCAACTCTTGGGTGATGCCCACATATCCCATCCAGTTAATGGTCTTGATTTGACAAGATGGGCTTCAGAAAAATAAATGTCAATTCTTGACCTTGAGCCTAAAAATTAAGTGGCAGAATACAGACTCCAGATAAGAAGGCATGGCCCCTTATCCGAGAAATGATAAGGCCTTCTCTAAGTACACATTGAACTGAATCAAAAGAGTACTTGGGGCTACTAGAAAGCATCAATAAGTGAGGGCCCAGGAAAGAGGAGAGGTGGATGGTAGTCTGCTCTGTGTTTACTAGACACTTAAGTCAGGGCCACCATATATGGTCTCCCAGGCTGTGCATTGCACAATCCGAAGGGGTGCCCTTCTGCAGACTACAGTGTGAATGGTGTCCGCTCAAGTTGTGCAATGCACAACCTGTGCAACTGTGTGCAGGCAGCCGAGCCTGAGGTATTAAGTTCAGTGCCGAGGAAGCTGACCGGATGGGCCTGGGACCCACATGAAAGGATATGGACAAGAGAAGACTTACGGGTAACATGATAACTGTCTTTGATTATCTGAAGTGCTATATTAGGTTAATAGGAGCAAAAGTGTGCTCTGTGACTGACCTCTTGAGGACAGAACTGGATTGGATGAAGGGAGGTCCTGGGCAAAGATTTTAGTTCAGTATCAGAAGTTATTCCATAGTAGAGGGGTGCGGTGATATTTCATATACTTTTCATTGGATAACCCAAGCCATGGTTGGACCATGATGGACCAGCCAAAGATGGCGGCGATGCTGGTGAGGATCAGAAAGCGAGGTCAGAAGTTCCCTGATTGGTTGTGTATCAGAATGACCTAAAGAGGTTGTTTGAAAAACTATTTCCCAGGACCTACCCCCAGTTCCAGGTGTGAGTCAAGTTTTAAATCTAGAGTTTTAAGCTATCTCCCAAGCTATGATTCTGAGGTTGCTACATGGCCCTGGTCCACAGATCAGCATATGGGAACTTAGTGTCATTCAACAACCTGGCAACCCTGTCCTCTGTGGTTCTGAAACCTCAGAGTCTGGAAATTTCCCTAGATCGTGGGAGTCCACAGTGAGGCCCATTCCCAGCTGGAGGACTTCAGCCCCATCTGGGCTTGTCTTCCCCTGAAAAGACTGTCCCAGTTGGCTGGGGATCGAGTCATGAGAATGGTGGGTCAGAGGCAGACATGCTGTTGAACCCTGAGCATACTTGAGTCATGAGACTTCTCCCCACAGGACTGGATCGACCTGGTTGTTGCTGTCTGTCCCCCCAAGGAGTATGATGATGAACTGTAAGTGTGTACAGCACCTCTCCACAATCTCATCTTCTTTCTCCTCCAGAATTTTGGCTGTCTTCCCCCAGGCTGAGGAATGGTCCAGGCACATAGCTCTTAGTAGTCACCCATGCTAAGAAAACTCCCAGGCTAGAGAGAGCTAGGACCAAGTCACTCTCCTCAGTTATTGTCAGAGCTGCTTCTAAGACCATCTTATCCAGATTCTTTTTGACATTGTGGAAAACTGAGGCCCAGAGACAGACATTAAATGTCTCAGGCCAAGTAAATGGAGTTAAGGCAGAGTCCCGAGTTCCGGAGTCTTTGCTGAGAATTTCGTCTCCCTCACCATCATCAACTAGTTTGAAGACTTCTGTGCCTTTTATACTCTGGACAGTCTTTCTGATCTCTAAGTACAGACTGGGATGTAACTGCATCTCCAAGCAGCCAGGACAAATAGCCTTGGCTGCAACCTGCAGAATCTCCAGGGAACATCAGCTCAGTTGCCATCTTTCTCCGACTCCTCCATTTGTCTTTCTCTCTCAGCATCTGCTGCATTCCTGTCTCTGTATTTGTGTAGGTCTCCATATCTCCTTCTTTCTCTCCACCTCCCCATCTTTCCCTCTCTCCCATCCTGCCTATCAACCTCTCCTTCCTTTCCTCTTCTTCACCCTTCTTCCCTGCTTCTCTTTTACCCTTCCCTTTCTCGCTTCTCTGTATCCCTAACTGCAAGTCCCTGCTTCTCTGTCTTTGACATTCATGCTCTCTCCCTCTCCCTTGGCTTCTGTGGTGGCTGGCCTCCATCTTATCACATCACCTCCCTGGCTGCTGCTCATCCCCATTGTGACTGTTCCTGCTTTGTTCCCTTTGCACATTGCACATTTTGAGAAACAAAGGTCTTGCAGTCACTTATTCTGGAAGCCAGGGCCTAGGCAGGAGCCAAGTGAGGGGAGAGGTCCCATGGCCCTGCCTGGGAATAACTTAGCCCTGTTTGGTGTTCCCTGCTCTGCTCTGCGTATGTAGCTCTTCTCTTCCCTCCTCTGCAGCCGAAAGCCCCCAGCCGGTCCAAAAGCTCCTTGAAGACCGTGCTCCCGTGCATAGACACGGGTTCCTCCTGCAGCTGGAGCCTGGCAGCCCCCCATGGTGAATAGGCAGGCGGGCTGCAGGGCCCCGTCTGTCCATGCTGCGTGCAGTGGCCGTCTGCTGACCAAGCTGTCAGCGGGTTCTTTGGACTAGTGTCTGGAGGGGTGTGTGAGGCGCCATACCCAGAAGTGCAACTTGGGCTGTTGATGGTCTCACTGGAATTCTGTAGGACTCTGAGCAGGAGCACCCAGGGCACAGCAAGGTTGGGACCAGGACCCTGACTCACCACAACCCTTGGGACCCACCATGGACTGCATACAGCACCCAAATGAGCAGGGTGGAGCAATGAGCACCATTCTCTGCTGGCCACACACAGTGCCTCAAAACAGGTGTGAGAGGCTGGGAGAGCCCAGAGGAAGCTCAGAATGACTGCTCCATTTGATACACCAGACGTGTCCTCAGAAAATGTGCCTCTATTCCTGGGGAACACCACCTTCTGGGTGCCTGCACTCCGCAGGCCTCTGGGCAGAGCCAGGCTATTAAGAGGTTTTTAAGGCTGGTCCAAAGAACCAGGTTGGCCTATTGTTCATGTCCGGTTGTGACTTGTCATGGTTTGAGCGCTGCTCAGACCACACTGTCTTCTGTGCCTTCTGTAGCCTTTGACTTGGGACTTCATCTGTGGGACACTGGAGAGCCCAGCTTTGGGGGGTGCTGCCAACCCCATGCCAGCACTGTGTCCATAGACAGAGCTGGGAGTGGGACTCGGGCTTGGCCTGGGCCAGCGCCCCAAGCTGGCCATGTGTGGAACAGACCCAATTCTGAACTTCAGGCCTCATACTACCAAGACAGTCAGCCAACTATGCCGTGACTCTGGGCTGATCAGTGGCCTGTGTTTTCTGTCACTTGCCTTCTGCTTGTCACAAAGGACCTCAGCCCTTTGCTTTCTGGTCCCTTTCTCCTTTATCCCAGGTGTCCCCTTCTTTCTCCTTGGCCTCCTGTGTGCCGTGGCTATGCTGGTGTGTAGTTGCCTGGGGCCTGTACCCAGAGGGGTCTCCAGAGTTGGGCAGGGCCTTGTGCTCCAGACGCAGAGGCGTGCTCCCCACTGTCAGGCTCTGCTCTGGGCTGAGGCTACATCCAC
This sequence comes from Uropsilus gracilis, assembly GCA_004024945.1. NCBI lineage: Eukaryota > Metazoa > Chordata > Mammalia > Eulipotyphla > Talpidae > Uropsilus > Uropsilus gracilis. Next base: position 122,690 of record PVHY01000099.1, on the reverse strand, counting down.
AAGGCCTGCACTCACCTGCTCTGTCTTCTCTTCCCTACAGGACCTTCTTCTGAAGTCCAGAGGAGAAACCAAATTCATCCCTAGAAGTCAGTGGGCTCTGAACCCACCCCCTTAAACATAAAGACTGCATCCAGCCTTGAGAGAGACCAGCCTGCAACGCCCTGGAAACCCACAGGATTTCAGGATTTCTCCGGTGGCATTGAACTCAGGCTGGATAAAGAACAGTGGGGCTACTCTTCTGAAGCACAGCAGGGAGGAAGGGGGTGGTCACCCATCCTGAAGATCAGCCCTGGCATCGAGACTCTTCTTTCCCCTGGCTCTGTGAATTTGGTCTCTCCCCGCCCTGGAGACTCCTCCCTTGAACTCTAATAGGACCTGACTCTTGGAGTCTCTCCCCACAGTCTTCCTACTCCCTGTGCTGCTAAGATGGCTGCCACGACCCTTTCTCCAGGTTCAGGAATAAAAGGGATTTCTTCTCCAATTTATAGGAGTGAGTCTGGATTTGGCCAGCTGATTCCAGGCTGTCAACTAAGAAACCAGGAGACCTGGTCCATTTCAGGAGTGAGAAGCAGTTCTGTGCTGGCATCTGGGTCTGACACTGAGGATGTGATTGGAAGAGTAGGGGAAGAACAGGGGGCTGGGGCAGCAGGAGATAAGTTAGGCTGGGCTTAGTGTCTTCGCAGCAGAAGGATGGCAGAAAATGAAGTCTGTGTGGCATGTATACTACATCTTCTTAATCCATGGGTCTGTCAATGAGCATTTAGGTGGTTTCTGCAACGTGGCTATTGTGAAGAGTGCTGCAAGGTACGTAGTGCAGATTTCTCTTTAAATTAGTGATTTCCTCAGGTAGATACCTTGGAGTAGAGTTGCTGGGTCATATGGTCTATCTTTGTTTAATATTTTGAAGACCTTTCATACTATTTTCCATAGGGCTAAACCAATCTACTTACCAACAGTGTATAAGGGCTCCTTCTTGTCCTTAACTTCCAATCACTTGCTGTTTCTGTTTTTCTTCAATGGACCATTCTCACTAAACTGAAGCAGAATCTCGTTGAGGTTTTGATTTGCATTCCCCTGATGACAAGTGATGTCAAACATTTTTTTCATGTACCTTTTAGTTCTCTTTGTCTCAATATGTCTTCTTTGTGTGTCTTCTTTGGAAAAATATTTATTTTGATCTTCTAAATCAATTTATTCTTCTAAATCAATTCTTTGAGTTCTTTGTTTTCTTTTTGTTGAGCTGTATGAGTTCTTTGCAGATCTTAGCTATTAGCAACTTTTTAGATGTGTGCTGTGCAGTTTTTCTCCCATTCAAAGGGTGTCTTTATTTTCATGATACAGAAGCTTGTTAGCTTGATGTTGTCCCTTTAGTTTATTTTCACTTTTATTTTCCCTGCCATTGCAACTGAGTCTCCAGAAACAACTGTGAAGTCAATGTTATGGAGTATTTTTGCCTGTTTTTCTTCTGTATATTTTATGATTTCTGGTCTTACACCCAAGTCTTCCACTTTGAGTTCACATTTGTCTATGGTGTGAGCAAGTAGTCTAGTTTCATTTTTCTGCCTCTGGTGTTCAGTTTTCCCAGTACTATTTGTTGAAGAGAGTTTCTTTTTCTCCATTGTAACTCTTAACTCTTTTGTCTATCTACATGGGGGTTTATTCTGGACTCTCAGTTCTATTACATTGGTCTATGTACACTTTTATTCTAATACTAATTCTAATTTTAATATTCTGGCCAATTCTAGTTCTACTTGATTAGTCTTATAGAATAGAATTCTGGGAACATGGTACCTTCATTCTTTTTTTGTCAAGATTTCTTTGGCTATTCGGAGTCTTTGTGGTTTCATACAAATTTCATTGTTTCCTGTAATTCTTCAAAGAGTTCCATTGAAATTTTATAATGGTTGCATTATAATCTATATACTGCTTTTGGTATGATGAACATTTTAACAACATTAATTTTCCAATCCATGAACATGGGCTATCTTTCTACTTCTGCTTATCTTCTATTTCTTTTAACAATGTCTTATAGCTTTCGTTGCATTGGTTTTTCACCTCCTTTGTTAGGTTTATCCCTAAGTATTTAATACTTTTTGATACTTCTGTAAGTGGAATTCTTTTTATTTCTTTCTCTTCTAGTTCATTATTTGCATATAGGAATTCAGTTGACTCCTGTATGTGATTTTTTAATCTGCTTCTTTATTATACTGATTTATCATCTCTGATAGTTTTTAATGGAATCTTTAGAGTTTCATATCCAAGGCAAATAATGGTAGTTTTACTGTTTTACCGACTTAAAGTCCTTTTATATCTTTATCTTGCCTAATTGCTCTAGCAAGGACTTCTAAAACTATGTTGAACAGCAATAGAGACAGTGACATCCTTGTGATGTACCTGATTTTAAAGCTTTCTGGTTTTTATCATTGAGTATGATGCAAGTATGTTCCTTTTATGCCCATTTTATTAAGCATTTACCATAAATAGATACTGGATCTTGTCAAATATCTCTGTATTTTCTTACCTAACTCCTAACCTATCTGTAGAGACAATTCCAAAATGGAGGTAAAAGAAAGGGGCTTATGTTTGCTGGTGACTGCTATATGCCAGGCCTGGGCTGGGCCATAGTGTCTACATCTGTTCTGCAGTGGATGGGATTGATCCGTGGCCTTCCAAGGATCCTAGTGATAACAGTGACATTTAGTTGACATTATCTGTATGCCAGGTGCTGTTCCAAATGCTAAGTTCATTTATTCCTTTCAGCAACTCTTCAATAATACTTGTGTCCTAGTATTCTCATCAACCCCTTTTTTTATTAAGGGAAGATGGAGGCACAAAGAGGTTAGGTTGCTTTTCCTAATTCATACAGTGAAGAAGTACTCAAGCTGGCATGCAAAACCCAGGCCCTTGACCCCAAAGTATACCTTCTCCATTTTATGCTATGTAGCTTCAATGGAATGGCTCAAGTTCTGAACTGCTGGAAGAACAACTCTCCCCAGAATTGAAAAACAAATAATATTCTACTGTTTCATGAGGGTTACTTCTTTTTGTGACCTACAAGTACTATTGTTGAGGTCTTTAGCTTGTTGATTCCTGGAATCTCACCACTTGAAATTCATCTGCAGCTATTCTTAGTTACTGGTACCTCAGAGGGAATGAGTGTATCAGTGCCTATCAGGACTTGATGAGACTTGATGAGATGACAAAGAAGACTTTGAACTCCTATTAGAGGAGAGAAGCAGAGATGTGCCACTGGACAGGGTGGGATGAGAGAATGAAGGAAGGTTGGTGGCATGGGTGATAGAAGTCCTGAGCCATAAGGTCACCTCTGAACTTCCAGCATTTCATCCATCTCGTTGGACTTGCTTCCCACAGTTACTCTCTGGTTTAAGGCCTCTGCATCTGGAAGTCAGAATAAAAGGGTTCTAAGACAACCCCTTTGGGTCTGGACTGGGCTGGGAAGTTTGTTTTCCTGTGAGTCCAGCTTAATTCCCAAGAGAGATTTAGATAAGAATCTGTTTCTAGAGCTAAAAACCCTTTTCCCCTCCTGTCCTTGCTGTGACCCTTCGCAGGTCCCTGGAGCCCAGACTGACTGTGCCTCTGGGAACAGGAAGGGGCAGGCATGGCCTCTGGGATAGGCAGGTAGGGCTGATGCAGGAAGAGGGCAGAGGGCCTGCCATAGCTATCCCACTGGTTTGCAGCCAGGAGATTATCCGCTGGTTTTAATAGGAGTAAGATTACTACTTACTCCAAGGTGTTTACTTACACCACTGGTTGAGCCCTAAATATAGGTAGTGACTCATTTACTCATTACAACAAACCCTAAAGGGTAGACAATGATGCTCTCCTCACTGAGGAAATGGAGGCACTAAGACTTAAGAACATGCCTGAGCTTAAGTAGACAATAGGTGGCAGAGCCAGGTAGTAGATTCAGGCAGTGTAGCTCCAGCAATCTGTATCACTAACCACTGTGCTATAAGATAAGAAAGAGATGATAAGAAATAAATGGTATCTAGAGACTGATTTCAGAAAATTTCAGCCATAAATTAATTCCTCTGTATTTCCATTTTTGAAGAATATATATATACTTTAAAGTCTCCTTTGCTGTCATCAAGACAAAGTTCATCCTGACTGATTCAGAATCCTTAATCACCTGGCCCTGACTGGTTCTCCCCCAGTCTCTTGCCAATCACTTCTTTTAGTTTGGTCATGCTGAGCTCTTCTTTTTCCTGGGCTGGTCATGATCCATCACTGCTCTATGCCTGCATATGAGACAGTCAGTGAGAGCTCCTGTTCCCTCTCAGATGCACCCTTTGGGTTCTGTGTCACAGACTCCCAAATCAAATGACCATTTAAGTGAAAATTCCAGGAGTATTTGATGTCAGGTGTGGCTGAGTCCAGGTGCTAAAATGATGACATTAACAATTTGTTGTTGTTGTGGCCATCTGTAATTGTGAAAGAGATATGAATATGAGGCACACAGGGAGAGAGAAAGAGAGGGGAGGAGAGAGGGAAGGTGGGAGGGAGGGAAGGATGGAGGGAGGGAGGGAGAAAAAAAGGAAGGAAGGGAAGAAGAGAGAGAGAGAGAGAGACTCTGGAGAGCTCAGGGAGCAGGTGTTGCAGTTGTAGTATGAAGGCAGCATTCCCTCATATCTGGGGCTGTCCACTGATTAGATGAGGCCTACCACATTTATTCAAAGCCTACTAAATATTAACTTCATCTGAAAATACCTGCATAGCAACATCCTGATCTGTCTAACTAAATATCTGGCTGTCGTGACCTAGCCAAATTGACAAAGCATCTCTTTGGCTTCATTCTCAGAAGGGCCCTTCCCTGTGATGTCAAAAGGGCTCCAGTGTAGTAATACTTCACCTAATGATGGAGATATATTCTAATAAATATTTTGTTGGGTGATTTCATCTCTGTGAGAACATCACAGATTGTAGTTACATAAACCCAGATGTAATATAACATACTGCAACCTAAGCCATGTATCGAAACTACTATTGTATGTGTGGTCTTCAGTTGACTGACATGTCACTATGGAGTGCATGAATATATTCAAAACTTATTCTACCAGAGGTGCAAGAAGCTATCCTGATACCTCTAGTTAAATACCAAGAATTTTCTCTGATTAGACTGGCTTGGGGTGGGGTAAGGCCTTCCCTGACAGACCAAGCCTTACCTGGTATCTACCTGACTGACCTACATATGGACATGTGAACATATACGGTGGTCCCACCAGCACCTCATGGACTCAGTGAAGGGAAAGAATGGGCTCTAAAAGAAAATTAGGGTGCTATTTCAGAAGAAGGGGGGAAGAGACCTGGGCAGTGCATACTAAAAACCAACGTTCCCCCAAATTCCTTCCCTTCTCCTGTCCTTTGATTCTTCCCTTTTCCTCTACCTCTGACCTACTATGAGAGGATCCTGTGCTCAGTCATTCAGTTACTTCTTCCACGTAACTGAACGACCAATTCCCAGCAGCCAAAGCTTGCTGCTTGGCCACCAAGTAGACACAAGAAATGGGGGAGATGCTAAGACCACCAGACTTCCAGACTGAGAAACAGGGTTTCTAACTTGCTCCCCAGGTGTCCTGAGATGTGAGGACTGAAATCTGACCTTGGGCACAGTTTGTTCAATTATAAAAAGGCTACAAAATTAGCACCTATTTCATAGATTTGTGAAGATCAAAAGCAATATAAAGTCCTTAGAAATACTTCTTTGGTCCTAAATTAATATCAACTTTTTTAAATCAGGGAAAGATGCCATAGAACGAACAGCTTGGGGCCCATTTCACCCTTCAAAGTGTGGCATCCCAAAGGCAGGTTCTAAGGCAAAGAATTGTTTGGGTTTTTTGTTTTTGTTTTTGTTTTGAGACTAGGTCTTGCTATTTTTGCCCATGGAACCGCAGGCTCATGTTGCCGGTGGTACCATGGACTCAAGCAATCCCCAGCCTCAGCTTTCCAGGTAGTTGGGATTACAGGCACATGCCACCACGCCCAACTATTTTTTTGGAACTAGGCCTCACTACATGTCCCTGGCAGGTCTCGAACCGCAATCCCTGGCCCCACAATCCTAGGCTGCTGCTTACAGGCATGCGCCACCATGCCCGGCCCTAAGAATTGTTTCTTACCCTCCTCCATGCAACTGTAAACTTAAAACTGTAGCAACTGGGGAAGCTGTCTCTCTTCTCCACATGTTAAGTACAGGAAGTTTTTCATGTACCTTCTCTTTCTAGGGAGCAATACTTGCTCCCCAACAGGCCACCAACTGAGTGTTTATGTGACAGAGAGATAGAGAGCAGATATGTTGGGTTTTTAATATCTATCTTCATTAATTTTGTCTTGAATATACACATAAGATTTTCTAGAACAGAGACAAATTTCTTAGTCAATTACTTTACAGCAAATGCATCAGCTCCTTTTCACCAGTCCCAGACATTACTCCTGAGGTGATACAATGAAAGAGAATCTCCAAATGAGGGGTAAAAAACAAGGGCTTTTCACCAGTTATATATAGGAGAGTGAAAATTATCCCATCCCTTCACTTCCCCCAGAAACTCCATGGTCCTCTTGGGGAGATACAAGTTTTATTTGCCTTTTTAAAGACGATGATAAACATAACATAAAATTTACCATCTCAATCATATTAAGTGAACAATATGTGAAATGTACAGTTTCCATTTAAGAACTACAAAATGGAGCAGATGGTAGGAAGCTTTCATAGGATAAAGAATAAAGAACAAGGAAGGGGAAAATAGAAAATATCTGATTGACTAGGCCAAGTCCTCATCCTCGTTGGGGTTGAGAAAAACAAGGAAATAAGCCCAGAGCCAAGAGTTTGTTTGGCATTAGGAGGTTAGCTGACAGCATCCTGCTTTGTCTCTATGAAATCGACTCCTTTGGGGACCTCATGTAAATGGAATCACACAGTATTTGTCCTTTTCTAGCTGACTTATTTGACTTCGCATACTGTATTCAAGGTTCATCCATGCTGTAACATGCATCAAAATGATTCTTCTTTTTAAGGTTGAATAATATTCCTTTGGGTGTATATATAATATTTTGTTCACCCACGCTTCTGTCAGTGGACACCATGGTTGCTTTCAACTTTGTCTACTGTGAATAATGCTGCTATGAACATGGATGTATAACTACTTCTTCCAGACTCTGCTTTCCATTTTGGGGACTTATACCCACAATTGGAATGCTGAAAATTTTATTATCCTTTGGGATAATACAATTATCCCAAATTATTAATCCTTTGGGATAATATAATAGAGCAATTACAAAGACAAGTGGCTACCTACCTAATTCTCATGATTCATGAATGAGAAAATGTGCCCAGAGAAAATGAAAGCAAGAATCACTTACCCTTATACTTCTTGCATTTCTTTTTTCTTTTCTTTTATTTCCCCTTTCCCCCAACCCCTCAACCCCACCCCTCTGCCTCTTATGCATTTCTAAGTCTCAGGAGTCTAGGACTTTCTACAGGAGTACTGAGAAACTCAAGGATGTTTTATTCCTCCAAGTCCACATCTGTGCATGAAATGAGGCCACGGATGGGTGGCGGAGGTTCTCAAGAGTTATAGAGATGAGCAATGAAGGCAGCTACCTCAGAAGACAAAGTCCCTCTCTCTCTCTGCTTGTATTCCACACAGCTAGCTACTCCAGCTACAGATTCTTTGACCATCTCAGGCCATTCTGGACTTATGAACTAGCTGTGACCTACTATTCAGGCCTGATCACCTGCCTGACAGTTCCCATGGAACAAAATTCTGCCTGATATGACTCCACAAACTCTCACAGTCTAACTGACCCCCATCCAAGCTACCTCGGGCCTGCTGTCCCTAATTCAGAGTTCACAGATGGAGTTCAAGAGGGTTTCCAAAGCCCATCTTTTGAATCTCCTTTTGAGAAGTGGTTCAAAGCCTTCATCAGTCTTTCAAAAGATCTCTGACCCAAAGGAGGTTAAACCTATTCTCATAATGGAATGATAATTAAAACAAAAACTTCAATAGTGAGTGCTAGGAACTCCCAATAGGTTAAACTGTGAGGTCCTTACATGCAGACCCTGTATTTACCACTTTATTTCCAGCACCAAGTCAAGTGCCTAGCACATAGTATGTGCTTAGTAAAGATGTTTCAACAAATGAACAATCTGTTGAAAACAAAGAAAATATACCTCAGTGATACAGTAAAGTTGAATTCAGTTTATAGACATCAACATTTCACTTAGCTGAGTAAGCACACAGCTGTTATGCCCATGAGTAAACATTACCACTGATCAATTTGTTCGTTTAGCCACTCATTTATTCATTTAGCAAATATTTACTGAGATGGAGAGCACCTGTGCCAGAACCAAGCTACGTAAGACTCAGTCTCAGCCTTTCAAGCATCTCCTAGCCCAGAGGAACAGACAGGGCCCCAGTTAATTATCATGCTTCTGGGTGAACAGAGTTGTACAGGAACTGCACAAGGGTCCCCAAGGAGGAACCTTTAAGACATCCACCTTCGGGGAGGGTGAGAGAAGTGAGATTTGAGTCCAGTGCTGAAAACTGAGAAGCAGGTAGTTAGTGGAGTGTGGGGAGGGGTGGGGAAGGGTGGGGGGTTGCTCCTCTGAGGGGATAGCACAGCCTCCGGGAAACCCCATTTTTAGCTTCCACTGTCTGTGCTGGTCATGTACAACAGGTGCTTCCTAAATATGGATTGCCAAATGAACAGTGGCCATTCTGTAGAGGCAGAAACTCTGTGGGAAGCTCCTCAACTGGAAATTTCAGAATGCTAGCAACCCAGGCCTCTAGATTTTCTGCTCAGTGCACCTCGTCTCAGCAAAGACTGGTTCACTCACCGCATTTGAGAAGTTTTGCTCCAGCTTCTCCACTTTCACACACACACTGATATGCTCTTTCCCCAACTAAACAATTTCCCCTTTCTTCACTAGCACAGTCTAGGCCATTCTTCAAGGCCGTCTTCCCCCTACAGCTTCCAGTAGGCTACTTCTCCAAGCCCAGCCAACTTTTCTTTCAATAAATGCATGCTTATCTTCTTTTCCCATCCAGATTATAAATCCTTGTGGGCAAGGAAATCTATTATTTCTTATGAGGAGACAATGTGGTAAAAGAGTAATGGTTCTCATACTTTTCATGTATCAGAAACACTCTAACTTGTTAAAATAGATTTCTGAGTTCAGGAAAGCCTGGGGTGAGAATTTGCATTTCTAAAGAATTCCCTGGTGATGCTGCCAGTCTTGGAGAATGAACTCTGAGAACCACTGGATGGCAAACACTGGGATTACAGATCCAGCTGAACCTGAGCTCACTCTAAGCGATAGGAGGTAGGCCAAGCCTCCTAGGCTCTCTGGGCCTCAGTTTCCTGAGTTTCACCTTGCAGCTTAAGAAGAACCCAGGTGACACACAGTGGGTGCCCAATAAATTCCTTTTAGTCAAATGACTGATTGCCTTAATTACCAATTAAGAGGAACCAACAACAACTCATGCCTCACATGGAATCAAAATCTATTTTTACCTAAAACGAGTTTATTAAAGCTTCAAGCTGACAAATATAATCAATTCTAAGCTTCCCATATGAGAAAATAATAACTTAATGATGTGTGTACTCTGGGGCTTGGGCAAAGGACAGAACCTCATTATTTCTCCTGTGAACCAGCGGAGGAATTTGATTTGATTTCCCCAACGCCAGTGGAAAAGGTGTTGCTTCTCTCCAAACCACTGGATTTGCTTCTCTCCACAAAGCCCTAGACTCTGCCCTTTGTCCAAGACCCAGAGTGCACCCTCATCATTAAACTATCTTTCCAGGGGTACTCTGGCTATCCAATAAGCTTAAAAATGGAATATATCCACCAATTTGAATATTTAATGTACTCATATCAGCAGCCCAGCCCCACTGAAACCTTCCCTTCTGCTGCTAACTGAGGCCATGGCTGATACTTTCAGTAGTTTCTAACATAGAGAAACGGCAACATGCGCTGGTATGCAGGTTTCCCCAAAGATCTACTCTTGGGGACCTCCATTCCCCCCTCAGGAGATTAAATCTCAGAGGCGAAATACCCTCAGCATACTTTAAGAAGCTGTGACCAGCATAGACTTCGAAGCTTGGTCTAACTTGGGCTTGTATCCCCACCCACTAATTTCCGGTTTGATGTTCATGGGGAAAGGTCTTAACTCTGAGCCTCAGTTTTTCTGATAATAGTAATCACCAGGCAGGGTGACTCTGAGGTTAAACAGGCAAACATGTCACATATAGTAAACACTCAGCAAATAGTGAAGAACAAAAGGGAGAAAAATCCTATTCTACACCCCTTTCCCACTCATCCATCCTAAAAACTGCTCAGGTTTCCCACTTATCTAATCCTAAAACCTATTCAGGTTTTAGTATAGTCGTTTTAGGATAGTCCGCACCTTGGGCAGGAAATCAAGACATGCATGAGAAACCCTGAGCAATGATTCTGGGAAATGAAGGGCATGTTTTTGAAAAAAAAAAAAAAAAAGACAAAAAACTAGTGGAAGAAAGGAAGAGGCAATGTAGGGTAACACTTAAAGGAGAAAACCATTGCAGGGTGAGGGGGATTTTATTAAATTTCCACTGTGAGGTTTGTAAATTATACCTTCTTCACCTCCCTTGAAGAGTTCAACAAAGCCTTCATTTTTCATCAGTGCACTGAGTTGGATCTTTGGGGGGATGCAATGAGCATGAGTTTGACTACAATAGCGTCATGGAGGTAGAGAAATCAGGTCACAGAGAAGTCCTCCTGTGTTAGGAGTTGCGTGTAGAATGAAGAAGAAATGAGACAGAAGAGACTGATAGCGATCTGTGAGGCTAACCCACAGAACGGGGATCCTGGGAAGCATGTCCAGGTCCAACTTCAATGAAGTTGTGAAGCCCCTTATATACCCTAGCAAGGAAATGTTACAATGATGTAATGAGGAAGCAGCAAAGTGTACATGACATACAGCAGGGAGGATAGGGGATGTGTGATAACAGGAGAATTTACCTGTGAGGGCAACAGTCATTACTAATAGGTAATATGTCTCTTGGGACATTTTAAAGAGGTTAGGAAGCTGGATACAGATATCCTGTTGCCCACCCTCTAGTGTGCCAGAGGGGCTAGAGAGATGGGAGGTTTTCCTCTTATCAAAAGCTCCATCTCTCAACCTGCTTCCATGCTCCTGGAATATATTATTCCAGTGAGGGTGACCTTGAACAAAACCTGAAGTCATCAAGAACATCATTTAAGTTCTATTTCAAACCCCCCCCCCCCCACCAAGCTGGCAGGAAATGACAACACTGGGCTTTCTTGAGTGCTCCTTCCCTTCCTCTTCAGTTAGGCAGAGCCAAAAAACTAAGCAGGGAGCATTCTGCCCCTGCCCTCTGCCCATACACATGTGGACAGAGGGTCCTCTGCCTCTGTGAGTTTAGTAATCCTGCTCTGGGCTAAGGGAATCTTTTCTCAAAATACCTCCTTGTGGATTTTCTGACACTATCCCCATACTGCCTTTCCCTTCCAGGTGATTATCCCCCACCCAAAGGCAGGCAGTGAGGCAGGAAGCCAGGACCTTTTCTCTCTGCTCTCTGACTGACAGTAAGGTAAAATGGACGTGAAAGGGGGAAATAACTTTCCCAAGTTCCAGTCATGACATTTTATTACTAAGTCAATCCTCCCCTTCAGTGATCACACAGGTCTTACTAGTTCTGGCTCTGAAACACCAATTGTCTTCTTTTTACCTGGCCAGCTTCATAGTTATCTTTAAAACCATCTGCCTGAAAGATGGGAAGGAGGGATGAGAGAGATTATTCCAAGTTCCAGATGGCCTCCTTTATTCTCTGTACTTGATGCAAAGTATTCCACATGATGGATAACATTGCATTTGTTTTTAACCAAACCACTATGGTGTTGCTGAAAGGGCTAATCACCCCACTCTATTATGTCTCCATTATCATCCTGATGAATACCCCTCCTTCCTTTGTCACTGGTCAGCCAGATACAAGGTTCTAGAGCCTGAACAACCTTAGAACTGGAAGAGACTGGCATGAAGCTCGCATCCAGTTCTTGTCTTGAACATGGGAGGAGCAGAGCCCTGCCTGAGGCCACATCCACACTGTGCCTGGCCCTGGATACAAAAAAAAAATTCTGGTCCCTGAAATCCATGCCAGGTTTTCCATTCTGCTGGGAAGATGGCTGAGAAATCTGGAATACCCTTGGCGGTGTTTACCCTTCTAACAACACCCTGCATGTGAAGCTAGCCAGCATCTCTGGAACCCAGCATCCTGATACAAAAGTCTGAGACCCAGCGCCTTCCTCCAGAGACATGTGTCTGTGTCTGCATTTGTTTCTGTTGCAGAAATAAATGATTGCATGCAGCACAGGCTGCTCTGCATCTTAAACATCTTTTCGTGCCAGTATATCTAACCTATTTTGGTTAGATATATATCCAGCCCTTCATTGTTGGACATTTGGGTTGTTCTCAAGATCATAATCCATACTGCAGAAGTCATTTCATGCCTCTTTATGCCTCTGATTCCACACTTCTCAAAATAATTCTGGTACCCACATAGTGGGCACTGTAGTGGGTATCCTCACTCTCAATTAGTGTAAGGAAAGGTCAGTCATTAGCTAACCCACATTCTCTAAGTTCACCCTAGAGATGGCAAATGCAGCATCTCCCACCAGTCTCCAGACCCAACACTGAGTCTCGACTGATACTTCCTCCATAGCCCTTTATATTTGAATCAGTTTGGAATGCACAGGATTTATTTTAAAATGTTCAGAAGAGACAAATGTATGGGCTCCTATGGGATGAAAAAGCCTGGACCATACTCCCTGCTTGGAAAGCCTATCTACACCAATCATCTTATCTTAAACATTTGTGGACTGCACTACTATCTTCCCCATTTAGAAATGAGAAAATTGAAGAACAGAAGGGTGGCCTATCCAACATCATATAATGAGGAGAGATAAAACAGCAACTAGGGACTTTGTTCTCTAAAAATACATACTATGTCATTTCTACTAAAAAGAAAAAAGAAAAATAGCACTGCTGAAAGTGAAAAATGGATATGGTCATTTCAAAACCAACCAATGTGACGACATTGGAAAAAACTTGCAATCCCAAACACAAAAATCTCATTGGGACACATCATGCTTGATGTCTGACCTTGGATTGTCTAATTTTTACAGAGAATGACAATAACAAGCATAGCAGTTGTGGCTAACATAAATTTGTGTACCACGTTAAAGCAACAACTATTTCCAAATCTAATCCCCTTGGAGGCTTGCATTTAAACATACATTTTTAATAGGACTGTAATTATAGAATATACAATATGTTTCCTATATTATTCCATAGAATATAAAATTGCGCTTCTTGCTTTTTCAACTGTCATGATCTCATCATGTGGCTACATGATCTTTCCCATGTGACTACATGGACTTGGCTATCACCTTTTCAGCAAACGCGTTCACCCAGGTTAATTAACTCATGTCCTTGGGGTTGGACATTGACTGCCAAGTTTCCACTATTTTGGTTGATGTTGTGGGAAAAGTCTTTCAGCTTCAGAGAGATTTCCAAGAGTTAAATGTTACACGAGGCCACCAGACCCTATGCTCTTGATCATGCCAGGTTGTTAACCCAAAACTCTCGTGCCCTCCACCCAGGTACCTGTTTCTACCCTAGTCTCTCCCAGGGCCTGGCAGAACTGAGATCTTGCCTGACAGTGTCTTATAATAGCAATCAAACAGTCTCAGAACAGGCTCCTTAAAGGTGGTAGGGAAAGGGGCTTAAGAGATCTTGATGTCCCCTGCCCACCCCCCAAACATAAGCATTTCACTCCTTTACTATAACTCAGAAAATTCTTCTAAAATCTAGTGCCAGGCACTGTAGCACATACCTGTAATCCCACCTACCTAGGAGACTGAGGCTAGAGATCACTTGAGTCTTCAGGTTCAGACTACTCAGGGCAACATAGTGACACCTAGCATAAAAAAAAAAAAAATAGCTGGGCATGGTAGCACACGCCTGTAATCCCAGCTACATGGGAGACTGAGACTAGGGATCACTTGAGTCCATGGGCTCCGGACTACCCCGGGCAACATAGCAACACTTAGTCTCAAAAAAAAAAAAAAAAAAAAAATTCTTCTAAAATCTAATGCCAAATTCCACGTTCTCTTCTTTCTTCACGGGACATAAGCTTTTTGGTCATGGATGTGCTTCTAATCTCACCAGAAGAGTAGCGAGGTGTGACATTGTCTTTACAATTTCAGCAGACCCTTGAACTCGGTAAGCTTCTGTCTAGTACAGAATACAACCCAGTAGACCTATTCTCTTTCCACACCTCCTGGCTGCCTCCTATTGCTTTTACTGGATACAGTTCCCAAAGTGCCTATCTTTTAGGGACCCTCAGCCAACCGCAGGAAGACTGGCTGGTGAAAGGATAGGAAGGGTAAGGAGTGTTTCAGGGGAGAGATGAGGAGCTGAATTCAAGTAACGCTTCCCTAAAGGTTGAGGGTGAGACCACTTGGGCCAATCAAGTAACTGTTCTGAATTTCCTCAACCCAGTGTGAGAAAGTACAGCCTGTAGTTGACAGGAGTGTTGGAAGGTCCTGGATTGTGAAAGCGATGCATACACAGGTAAAGCACCTAGGGATGCCGCGCGCCAGGGACCACTTTTGAAAATATTCCAAGCACTCACCGCCCTCCAAGGTAAAGTTCTTTAGTGCTTTTCTTATCCGCATAGGGTGGGCGTTTGCACCTCTCTGCGGCTACCCGGACCCTCAGATTTCACTACATCCACAGCACGGGGCCCAAGTGAGCTCCCACCTCATATCCCGAACGCTCACACTGGAGACCCCGAACACTCCCACTACGGAGCCGTAAGGACCCCCCCTTCTGCGCCCCCATCCTCCCCTCCAGACCCCAAAGTGCCCATCCACCCAGTCAACGTTCCCCTCTTTCCAGCGCACGCGCGTAGCGGGACACTAACAAAGCGTACCCCCAAAACATCTGGAAGCCGGCTACCACAGCTGTAACGCGGACGGGGCGTGGCCCCCTTCGTCGGACTCCACGCCACCCCCCCTCCCCGCCCTCCCCGCAGGTAGCGGATAAGGACTGGGAGGGGGAGGGAAGGGGGAGCGGGAGTGCTAGCGGGGCGGGGCGGGGCCCGCGGGAGGCGGGGGCGAGGGCCTGACGGCCCGGCCGCGGAGCTGCCAAGCACAGAGGCACCGGAGGCGCGTGGAGCCAGCCGCAGCCGGAGCCCGAACCCACGCCGCCATGCCTCTGGCCTTCTGCGGCAGCGAGAACCACTCCGCCGCCTACCGGGTGGACCATGGCGTCCTCAACAACGGTTGTTTTGTGGATGCGCTCAACGTGGTGCCGCACGTCTTCCTGCTCTTCATCACCTTCCCCATCCTATTTATCGGTGAGCGAGCGCCAGGCGCTAAGGAGGAGGGGAGGGCTGAGGCTGGGAGGGAGGGGGAGCTGGCGCTACGCGCACCAATTCCTGGTGTCCCCTGACGTTCCCAAGATCGCCACTTGCCTGGCTCCCGGGGTCCCCACTCTGTGATTTTGCCCTGTGGCACCGCAGTTCCACTCTCTTCCCCGGTTGCTTCCAAACCTGCACCGAACACAGAGGACGATCATCACCCAGAGGACACCACCAAGTTTTTCCACCACCTGGCCAGAGCTAGATGGGGAAAGCAGAGGTGTCAGTAAGAGCGCTGGAATGGTTGGGAGGGTGTCAGCCTATGCTCTCTCAGTGGCTCTGCATAGAGAGGGAGGTCACCCTTCCCCCAAGGCATCCTCCCAGTCACGGTAACCAGGCCCAGGACAGACACAGCCTGCCGCTTCTGTTGCCAGCATGTAGGCCCGTGAACCCCTGTACTGCCCAGGAGCTAGCCAGACAGTGGTCAGTACCTCAGACAGCCCCACGGAGCCAGGGAAATGAATCCCCTGCAACCCCAGTAGAGTGAGTCTCAGAGCTCAGCTTGTCAGGCTCAGTACCCAGCAGCCCCAACTCAGGCATCGAGCTGCCCAGCAATCCCCCAGAGTGCCTGCTTGCAAGTCAGTAGTCTACAAAGTTGGGCATCCTGCCGGGAGGGGCCACCTAGCAAGCCTCGTCACTGGGGTCCCCTTCATCTTTCTTCAAGACCTGAATTTCCCAAGCTCTGTCAATTCAAAGGGTGTCCCCTGCCCCTTCAAAATGTGTTCATTCTCTGTAACGAGAGGGGAAAGGAGCAAATCTTAACATTCACATACAGCTTTTGGGAAGAAAGGAAAACTTGTCACACAATTAAAAGCAGTGATACTGCAGAAGCAAAGAGAGCCTCGTTATTGACGAAGATAAACAATTGGAGATAAGGAAAGAGCCGATGCAACATATATTCAAATGTGTACCAGAAACCGTGCCAGCACTGACACTTCTGTTCTCAGTCATGGGGTGTGTTTATGGGGTAACTCATCATGTGAGAAGTCAGCATATAAACTGGGTACCTTCAGAGGTGGGCCTGCACAGGTTCAGACTTCTTGCTTGGACGTTTAGTGCAAGAGTGCCAGGATCAGGCATCCTCATGCAGAGGTGTGCAAATGGGTTGGGTCTGCACTCCCTCTGCACAGCCAATATCCAAGCACCCTCCGCTGGCTGAGTCAGGCCTCCCACCTCTTCCCATCTCTCCTTGCAGGATGGGGCAGTCAGAGCTCAAAAGTGCACATCCACCACAGCACATGGCTCCACTTCCCTGGGCACAACCTGCGCTGGATCCTGACCTTCATGCTACTCTTTGTCCTGGTGTGCGAGATCTCTGAAGGCATTCTGTCTGATGGGTGAGTGACTCCTGGGGGACTCAGGAGAGTGAATCAGCTCCAGGTGCTTTTCTGCAAGGCCAAGGGATCCCCAGCTCGCCTGCAGTCTGTGAACTAGTATCATTGACCAGTAAATCGAGCATATGTCTATGTAGCATCTTCTGTGTGCCAGGCTTTCAGTACCAAGCACTGAACACAAATGAGACCCGAGTCCTGCCCTCAGTGCACCAGAGTGCGGAGAGCATGGATCTGCATGCCAAGACCCAGTGAAATAACCCTAGGGTGTCCTAGAGTGTCCTAAATCCTGTGGGAGATGCCCAGCCTTTTTCCCAAGCTGCTAGAATTCCCTTCTTGGGAAAAATCAACATTACTCTTAGTTATGACTTTTCTCTGGGCATTTGGAGTCAGGGTTAGTCCCCCACCCCATCTCTCACACCCACCTTTCCTCTGGACCCCACAGCACACTTTCCCACTACTCTGTTACAACACAGTTCACACTATTTAAAGCTACTATTTGAAAAACCATCTCCCCTTGTATCAGAAAGCCTTACAGGTGGGATTTGAGTTTTATTCATCTTTGCAGTCTCAGTGCAAGGCACATGACAAAGCTCCATAGACATTTGTTGATTCGTTAAGAGAGAAAATGTTATAAGGAAGCATTCTGGGAGGCGAGGGGAAGGCAGGGCTGGGCAGGCATCTGGCTTGAGGACTTCTGAGCTGATCCTGGAAGGATGACTCGGATTCTGACAGCAGAGGAGTTCTGGAGTGGGAGGACTGGTGGGGTGGGAGGAAGGCGGAACAAAGGCTGCCCTGGGCAAAGTGGGTAGGGGTGGAGCAGTGCCAGGGACACACATGCAAGAAAGTCATGGGAATCGTGGCTTGGAGGCTTGGAAACCAGACTGGGGGCATGTCTAGGACAGCTTTGAATGATATGTAGGGTATTTGGATGGGATTATTAGTTCAGCACAACACTCTTAGAGGTGAGAATTCCAAGGCAGGGACAGGCTGGAGGTAGAAACACCACTTAGGAGGTGCTTACAGTGGTCTAGATGAAAGAAACTGCAGCCAGTAGTGGTGTGTCAGCTGCTGGGGGTGCAGACGAGAAGGAGATGAAGCAGCCATGTGACTGAAGAAGAATCAAGAAATCCACAAGGCTCATTGACTGCCTGTGTGAGAGGGTGGAGGGTGAAGGTCCCATCTGAGGTCCAAGCATTCTGGAGTGGTATCAACTATGCTTAGACTCTATTCCTGCCAGTCCTGGCCTCTGCAGCTAGTCATGCAGTAGCATAACTACTACAGCCTGCATTCTGGCTGTAGTGGGCATCTCTGGAATAACTTCTTGCCTTGGGGCTTTTCTTGGTTATCAGAATCCCCCAAACTAACATGAAGACCAGAAGGCATGCTGCCATATAACTTACAGGTGACCTGTCTGCCTCCCATCCCCTCCCATCCCACCCCTCATTTCAAACCACCCCCCTATATATGGAGCATAGAGACTGGAGAAAGGAGCTATGCATTGTGAATCCTCAGGTCAGAAATACACACCAGATTATAATCAGCAAGGTGACAGAGATGAAAGCATCCTGCCCATGGAAAAGGTGACCTGCGATTTCCTCTGGCAGTTCTGCAGACTGGGATTTTGGACAATTCACTCAGTCTTTCTAGGCCTTACTTTCTCTCTGTGTGAAAAGAGCTCCTTAACTCTTGTCTTGCCAACTTCATGGGGCTGTGAAGGATTAAATCAGAACTTGGGGGTGGAAAGCTTAGGGCCACAGAACTTGGGAGACCAGAATCGATCTAGCCAGGGATTCCTTTCTACCAACTGTCATTCCTTCTTGTAGGCAGCCCTTCCTGTTTGAACTTTTGTCAGTTGGTTTTTGCTGGTCTCCAACTGTGGACCCACACCTGGACACACAAACATGAAGGAGGAACAGGGGAAGGGAGCAGACAGGAGAGATACCACAGATCCTGCCCTATAACCTACACCCCACCCCCAGTCTACCTGGCCTGGATTTGCAGATCAGTCTAGAAATCTAGGGGCATGTTGGAGTGAGGGCTAGTTAAAGCTATGATCTTTAAACTTAAACTTATTAGGGTAAGCCTCATTTAGTGATTATTTAAGGCCTTTTAACTCTATAGGGCTCCTTCTATTCCTTCAGGTATTATTTTCATGTGTGGTGCTCTGAATTCAGAATAACCAACGCAGTATAAGTTAGTGGGGAAAGTTTTTAAATATACAACTATTTTCCCAGACCACCATCTACTAGGAAAACCCAGATATAAAACTTTTACCTAATCTCTTAGCTATTTCCATGTAGATTGTTCAGTAAAGCAGCCCAAAGCTATTATTAGGTTGTGTCATAAAATACTTATTTCAATTATGGTTCTTTTTCATCCTGTTTAATTTTATAAAATGTTTATCATTTGTACTTCCTGTTGCGAAAAATTGAATTTACTTAAATGTATGCTATAATGCTCATATGTCACTTAAAATATGTGAGAGAGATAGAGTATTTAAAAATCATTTCAAGGAGTAGAGAAGCTAGAGTTTTGATGATCTTTGGGTAGAGTGGTGGTTCTTCTGAGCATTATTAGTGACTGATTGCCTTGTACCTCCTGTACCAGTCTTTTGCTACAAAAAGCCACTAACTGAGGTTTAAAGAATATTAACATTTATATTAAAAAGGAAGCTCAAGGTTGTCATTTCTAGTTCGTTTGGTGTCTCGATGATGTAGGACCCAGACTCTTTTCATCTCTACACCAACCTCTGTTCTTGCCATGGTCACAGAGGCTCCCCTGATGCCCTAAGTGACACCTGTCACTTAGGAAGAAGGCAGCTAGAACATAGGGGACATGTTCCTCATTGATCCTACCTTATGCCAAAGGTCACCTGCCATAGACTTCCTTTTGCATCTCACCAGCCAGAGTTATGTATGGCTGCCTTCGACCAGTCATCAGCAAAGTTGTAGAATTGCTTGACCACTTGAACCAATTATCATCTACTCCCTAGGATGGGGCACTTTGCTACCAGGGCAGACATGTGGTTCTCTGAGCAGAGGTGAAGGGAAACATGGTGAACAGTCTGTACTGGTTAAACACCTACACCTTAGCCCTACCATACTACTTGGGGTCCTCACATGACTCTCCTCATGTCCCTTCTCTCCTTTCTCTGTTAACCTCCTGCTCATCTTTCTAAGTCCTATTTGGTGCCACCTCCTCTCAGCTTGCTATGTTATGTTCTTATGTTCTCGGCCTTCTGTCCATCTGTAGCATACTGCGTAGATGGCCCGGTCAGTTAGCTCAGAACATGACTGTCCCCTCATATTGCCAGCTTCTCCAGAACAAGTCCCTCGACTTGTTGGAGAGAAGGAGTTGTATCAGCAAGGGCAGCACTGAGGCAGGAATTCAGAGGAGGCCTCTGGGAATAGAGAGGGTACCAAAATAACTTCAGCAGAAAGAACAAGCTGGGCAGTCCCAGAAAAGTGGCTTGAGATCACATCACCTAGACCTTCAATGCCAAGCAGAAGAGTGTGGGTTTTGTTTTCTGTAGGAGGGAGCTGTGGGAGGACATTATCAGGAGCAGCAAAGTAAGAAGGGTAGCCTGGAGAAAGAGAGCTCTAGTCTTATCACCAGACCAGAGTCTACCCACCACTGGGGCTTCTGTGAGTTAAGGTGAGGAGGAGATGAGTCAGTTTTAACTGCCTCCATCTCTCTTCCAAGGGATGAAACAAAAGCAGCAACCTTAGGCTTATGACTGCCTTCCCTGTGGCTCAGTTACCCCAACTGTAAAATGAGGAAACTAAGAGTACTGACTTCAGGGGATTGTATGATCATTACGCGAGTTAATCAAGTGTTGAGAACAGTGCCTGGTACAGGGTAAATGCTCAATAAATATTGACTATCTGGTTGTTATTGCACCTCCCAGGGAGGGCCCACTGTTGACTTACGCTGTTCATGTTCAATGAGACTGTTACTGAAAACATGGTGTACAGGCCCTTTCCTGTCCAAGGGACTCCAGGGACGGGGTTTGCAGGCCCAGGGCTTTGCAGCTGTGTCGGCCAACACTGGCATCCCTAATCAGGTTCTGAAAGCATTTGGCCAGGAAGAGAAGGCTGTGAATTCCAAAGCCTGGGCATGGAGCCCTCAGAACATCTCTATGTGGACTCCCAGACCCATAGGTAAGGGGTGTGTTGGGGAGATGGACTAGGCAGAGCTACCAATATATAGAGCAGAGCTGCACATAAGATCTGGATGCCCTACTGTGTGCTGATGTATGTGTCCTATTGGGGTACTCAACACATCCATATCCTCTCTCTCTCTCTTCCCCTCCCTTTCCCCATCTCAGGGTGACTGAGTCCCGCCATCTTCATCTGTACATGCCAGCTGGGATGGCATTCTTGGCAGCTGTCACCTCCGTGGTCTACTATCACAACATCGAGACCTCCAACTTCCCCAAGCTATTGATCGGTAGGAGTCAAGGGGTGGGAGAGGGATAGAACCTTCTCTTTTTCCTTCAGGTTATTTTTGCTATGGACTTGCTATGTGCCGGGCACTTTGCTAGGCCCTTGAAGTCTAGAAGAGAGAAGAAAAAAAAAATCCCTGCTTCCATAAAGCTTACGATCTGGTGAAAGGGGGTAAAGATGACAAATAAGTAAACCGATACATTTAAGTAAAGAAATAAGTAGACGTGATACTGTGAAGCAAATAAAACTGGATAAGAAGTAGAGGGTGATGGCAGTGAGCTAAGTTTACAGACCAGTTGAGGAAGATCTCTGATAAGAATGAGCCCACAGATATTTGGAGGCAGAATGTTCCATGCAAATGGAACACAAGTGCAAAGTTCTTCTGATAGGAGCAAACTTGGCAAAGAGACCAGTGTGGGCAAAGCCAAATGAGCAAGGGGAAGAGTGGCAGGAGATGAGTTCAGGGGCCAGGAGAGGTGGAAAGAAGCTCCTACGCTTGGGATTTGAGTACCGAGGTGAGTGGCAATATTAATAATAGACCTGACAAAGGAGCCAGGGTCAGAGGTGATGTGAGACAGCCAACAAGCTGGGCATTCAGGGAAAAGTCATGGCTGGAGATGTGCATTCAACAGACAGGATTATAGGTGGCCTCTCATGCTTGAGCCAGGGTGAGGACACATGGAGAGAAAAAAACTCAAGGAAAGAAACTGCAGTTTGACCGCATTTAGAGGCATCAAAAAGGAATGCCACTTAGAGCTTCTGACTGTGTGACTGGATCCCAGACAAAAACAACAACTTGACTGTTGGCATTTACAAGCACACACAGTGTGCCAGGCCTGTGCTAAGCTCCTTATGCACTATCTCCTTTGATTTCCACCACAATCTCCCGGTTGGTACTATTGCAGTCCTCGTTTTACAAATGTGGGCACTGAACCCAGAGAGATTAAAAAGAACAACAGCATACACTCATTGAGCCATTACTATGTGACAGACACAATCCTAACCATTTTGCATTTAGTAACTCACTTAATCCTTACAGCAGCACTGAGTAGTTAGGTAGGTACCTATACCTTTTCCCTTTAATACATAAAAAAAAAAAAAAAACAAGGCTCAGAAGTTAATGACATGCACTGGTCTGCCCACCTGGTCAAAGGGCACAGCCATCTTTAGATCCCAGGCACTTAGCACCTAAGCAGGCTCTTATTTCTGAGATGGCATGTCCTTTGGTCCTCAAACTATGCCTCTGTGTTGGACTGGGTGTGCATATCCAAGGTCAGAGCTGAACATCTGGCTATGAGGCTATGCTCCCGCTGCGTTATTAAGTACTGAGATTTTTGGCCATCCAGTTTTTATTTGACATTTGGAATCTGCAACCCTCTGTGCTAAGTCAGAGAAAGTGCTGTGAATGGTCAGAGGGCATTTCCCAAGGTAGTCCTGGGGTGTGCTTTCTATATAAAGTGGGAGCAGGGCTCCTCCAGGTGAATTCCTTTCCCCAAAAGACCCTCTGTGAGTCTGGTTGAAGAATTAGCAAGCAGCAGGCGAGAGAGGGAGAGATGTTAAGCACAGGCTCCAGAGAACTCCTTGGGGAGATTGTGAAGCTGCTCCTCATGCACAGAACACCCCTCATGAACCTCAGGGCCTAGTCAGCCAGATCCCCAAAAACACCCTTTCAGGGTATCTGGAAAGTAAGTTCATTTTCTCATTTTCTGGAAAGCACATACTGTTCTCTCCTGAAGCACAGGTTATCATTCATAGATGAATCAGTTCTCCAAAAATGAGGACTAATTCCCCCCTTTCCCTTTGTTAGCTTTGCCTTCCATGGAAATTCTAGAACAGTGAAACAGAGAGGATTAGCCTGTGAGCTACAGAAACTGCCTGGCAGTAGCTTTTGGAAGAATGGCCAGTCCTCTGAAGAAGCTACTGATGGCCCCAGGTTCAGAAGCCTGCAGAGAGGTGAAACACAGTGTGACTTAGATTGCTCCAAGAAATCACCTTGACCCCGAGACTCCAGATGAGATGTTAAGTTTTCTTTGAGCTGAGAACTGAAGGTTAGGTAAAAACCTTAGGTAAAAACTAGCTAAGAAGGCAGAGGGAAATACTTCAGGCAGAAGGAATAGCATTTGCCAAGGTCCTGAAGTAGCATTTGCAAAGGTTCTGCCAAGGTCCTGAAGAAACAAAGTACATTAGGAGAGCTGAGAGAAATATAGCAGGTAGAGTGCAAGGGGCAAAAGAAAGCTGAACTTTGAAGGCTGGAGTAGCAGTGGGATCTGCACTATACAGAATCCTGAAAGTCACACCAGTCATTGGTCTTTACCCCAAGGACATCAAGGATGGGCTGGGGGATAAAGGGAGGGAGGAGTGTTCATAGCTTAAAATTGATCATTTTTACCACGTTTAATTGCACAGTTCGGTGACATTAAGTCCATTGAGGACACTTATTTTGCATTCATTATTACCATCCATCTCCAAAACGTTCATCTTCTCAAACTGAAACTCTGTACCCACTAAACAATAACTCCCCTATTGCTCCTTTCCCTTCAACCCCTCAACACCACCATTCTACCTTCTGACTCTGAATCTGATTGTTTTCCAAAGTTAAATTGAATCATGATTTCCATGTTCTGTTTGACTGGCTCATTTCACTTAGCATTATATTCTCAAAGCTTACCCATGTTGCTGCCTTTGTCAGAATGTCCTTTTTAAGGGTGAATAATATTCCATGTATGTACAGTGTATCTTTGGACAATGCAGTGGAAAGAGGTTAGGGCTCCAGTCCTTGGACATGACATCCAGATTCTCCGAACCTCAGTTTCCCCATGTGGACAGAAATAATGAGTCCTTGCATAAGTTATTGGATTGTTATGAAGATCACATCAGAACATGTCTGAAAAGTGTTAGTGGCAAGACCCACATGAAGTATATTCTCAAATCTTGGCTCTGGTAGATGACCCTCACAAAAGGGCAATCAAAAAATCTACTTTTCATTAACTTAATATTTGACTCTCCACAACTTAACTATAGGCATCCCTTAGTCTCTCTGGGGGGTGGTGGGGGGATATTGGTTTTAGGATTTGCAAATACTCAGATCCCTTATACTTGGCATTGTATAATATCCATGGGTTCTGCATCCTCAAATTCTGTGATCATTGATTAAATCCATGAGTATACAACCTTGACTACAGAAGGCTAACTGAGCTTATAAAAAAAAAACAATTTGCATATAGATGAAGCTACAGAGTTCAAGCTCACTGTTGATGGGTCAGCTGTATAAACCACATGTCTGTTTATCCATTCATCCACCAATGAACACTTGGGTTGCTTCCACCATTTGGCTATTGTGAATGATGCTGTTATAAACATAGGTGCATTGGGATCATATCTGATCATATTTTTTGCTTTATGGAGGCTAGATTAGAAACAAGTTCCCTCATAGGGAACCCATGAGAAGTTTCTGAAGGTAATTCAGAGGAGACATGATGGAAGCTTGGATCCAGGTGGTTACTGGGATAGAAGTGAGTGGATTCAAAATATTTAGGAGGTAAAATAGAGGTGATGCAGGGAAAGAGAAAGAAGAAGAGGAAATGGGAATTCAGAGCTTAAGACCCACCAACAGCTCTTGTATCATACTTCTTCCCTTGCTCCTTTTCTCTCTGTCAAGCACTGAGCTTTGGCAATAGGTTGAGGATTAACTCTGTAGGATGGGACTGGAAATAAGACCTGGACTTAGTCCTAGATCCACCATGAACTCAACGTGTGACCTTGAACACGACATCCAGATTCTCCAAGCCTCAGTTTCCCTATGTGGACAGGAATAATGAGTCCCTGCCTAAGTCATAGGATTCTTATGAAGATCATATCAGACCATGTCTGAAAAGAATTAGAGGCAAGACACATAGGAAGCATATTCTCAAGTCTTAGTTCTGGTAGTTCTCACAAAGGGATACATGAATCCTAGATCTGAAGCCAGGGATCAAGTCTGTGGTCTGTGGTGTAGGTGTGGAGAGAGGGAAGTGACCTCCAGCTTTGGGATCTATGTGACATGGACCAGCCTGAGAGCACATCATCTCAGTCCTGAGGGCTGGGACCAGAGAGCAGATATTTCACCCTACATTCAAATGCTCTCACCCAGGTAGCTGAGGTAAATGACATTTGCCCCTCTCTAGGGAAATTCATCATCTCGACCTGTTCCCCATCCCAGAGCCAGTCTGGGCATTCATATCCAGGAGCACTTAGGGGTAGAGGGCAGGGTGAAAGGCTTTTTCTCTGTGGTTCCACCAGAGAGGGCTCTAGGGGGCATGTGATGACCTTTTCCATATGTGACTCCAGGGTGGGGGTCAGGGGAAGGAGCTGCCAGTGCTTAAAGCATCTTCTATAATGGGACTTATTGCTGGCTTCTATTGTTGCCATCTGATAGTGCTTTATTGGCAGGTGGTGGTAGTGCTGGGAATCTAGAAGTTAGCATCTACTGACAGCTCTGGATGTTGATGGTCCCAGGTCTCTATTAATAGCTACTATCCAAAGAGCACCCATTCATTACATTTCTCAGGACAGCTTTTGAGGTAGTGTTAGTATTATCCCCATTTTATAGCTAAAGAAACTGCCACCCAGGTGGATTAAATGGCTCACTAGAAGTCCTATCGTGTTTAAGACACAGGATATAAGTCCAGGTATATCTGACTGCAGGACCCAGCTCTAACTGTGCATGCTTCAAAGGACAGTGCTTTTTTTCTGTCTCCTTCTCCCTGAGGCTCACTGAGGAGCTCATTACACGACAGTGGGCTCTGGACCAGGGGGCAGGGACTTACACTCTTACCCTCTCACCACTTGCAGGATTGGGACAGGTTATCTCCTCTCTCTGGGCCTCAGTTTCCTCGTTTGTAAAATGTGCATTCTGAATTGAAGGACCTTTAAGATTCTCCCAGCTTGGACCTCGCACAAGGAAGCCATCGTAGGGTGAAGCCTATGTGCATTGGGCAAGTCTAGCTCACCCACGTAATGACTTTGAGTGTGAACTTGGATTCGGTACTTAACCTTTCTGAGCCTCGGTTCCTTTGTCTGTTAAGTTGGGGGTCACAGTAGTGCTGCCTCACAACGTTATTAGAAGAAATAAGTGATATAATATGACGCGCTTCCTTGGCATGGTGCCTATAACTGTAAATTCAAGAAATCATTTTCCTACTTTTCTTCTTACTTGTGATAATTTGACTGACTGACTTGATTTAGGAGATGATTAATACTTTTGAATATACCTATCTTGAATATTTATTGTGTATACATATGTCAGAATTACACATCTACATTCCTTTACTCAGAAACGTGCACACACATACCCATAACATTAGCTTGTTGACATACAAACACGTATCACCTTCCTCCTCTCCAACACACTTGCACACACGTGGGCCCACACACACACACACACACACACACACACAAAATCTCTCCCACCTCTCATTGGCAGCCCTGCTAGTCTACTGGACCCTGGCCTTCATCACCAAGACTATCAAATTTGTCAAGTTCTACGACCATGCTATTGGCTTCTCCCAGTTGCGCTTCTGCCTCACGGGTCTGCTGGTGATCCTCTATGGGATGCTGCTCCTTGTGGAAGTCAATGTCATTCGGGTGAGGGTAAGTACAGCCCATTGGACATATACCTGAGGGTATATACCCAAGCTAGTGTGGGCCCCCACTCTGCTGCTTTAGCAAAACCTTAGAAAGAGTCAGCCTATCTCAACTGACCCCAAAGGGGAATTGAAGTCCATGGGAGAAGATTCAATGGGAACATTCTATTTGGTCCAGTCACCCTCTATCAGTGACTTCTGGAGGGAGAGGAGGTGGCAGGGTAAAGGATTCTGGATTTTACCCCATAGAGAAGAAATAAATATTCAGGTACTAGTTTCTCTGAGGATTTCATTTTCAGGGTCTAAGATAAGGAATAATGAGTCAGTGAGTCTACATAGATATCTGTGTTTTGTTTTCTTTTCATTTCTGCTTTCCTTCTTTCCTTCTCTCAGATTTGTGCCCTCCTCTCTCCCTCCTTTCCCCAGGCAACCCAAATAGCAATTATTGTTTATCCTTCAGTTCTTAATTGTTATTAATATATATCATTTATGTGTATCTATTCAGGGTTCTTTTTTCTTAATACATGCAAATTTGTAGTTTTTTCCTCTCAATATTTGTTTTATAAAAATGGGATCAACACAGTTTTCTGCATCTTGTTTTCCTCATCTGATAGATATCTTGTAAGACTTCCTCTTAGTCTGGTATTGTTAATTTAGCTTTCTTAATGGATTTATAATACTCCATCATGTAGATGAGTCATAGTTTATTCAAACATTGTCCTATCGATGGGTTCACTTTGTTGCCAAGTTTTTGCCTTCACAAGTAATACATTAAGCATACTATATTTTTATGCATTGCTACTTTTATTTCTATGGAAGACAGGCCAAGGAGTGGAGTTGCTATGTATTTTAAATTTTAATCAATGTTGCAAATAGCCTTCAGGAAAGACTTTAATCTACTAGCTGTGAATAAGAGAACCCTTCCCCTTCCTCCAACCAGCAATGGAGATAGAATTATTTCTAGTTTGGGCCAGTCTGATCCATGTAAAATGTTACTTTAATTTGGATTTTCTGACTCTTTTTTTTTTCGTAGTTCATGATTTGCAGGATAAAAGGCCACCTATATTCCTGTCTCAACTGGTTTTCACAGCATCCCTGTGATGCTAATACCACCTTCTTGTTTAGACATTTTAGATGAGACTTGTCCAAAGACACCTTGCTAGTAAGTGGAAGAGGCAGAATTCGAACCTACACCTGCATGACTCCATGGTCTATAAATCTAACATGAAATATACTGGTCGTTTCCTCATATCCACAGAGTATATGCCATAAAAGGAGGTTTTTGCTTTTCTCCAACTCAACTTAAACCCAACCCAGCCTAGCGGGGGTGGGAGGTGCAGAATAGACCTCAAGGGAAGAGGGAGAGAGGGATTACTTCTCTGTTAGACCCCAGCTGTTAGAGGTTGAAGGGTGAGATGTCACAACAACCCCAGCTCTTGGCTGAAGCAAAGTGGGAAGTGATAAATAGTACACTTACCTGACTCTGGTGGCCTGTCTGCCCACAGAGATATATCTTCTTCAAGACGCCTAGGGAGGTAAAACCCCCCGAAGATCTGCAGGACCTGGGGGTACGCTTCCTGCAGCCCTTTGTGAACCTGCTGTCCAAAGGCACCTACTGGTGGATGAATGCCTTCATAAAGACTGCCCATAAGAAGCCCATTGATCTCCGAGCCATTGGAAAGCTGCCCATTGCCATGAGGGCCCTCACCAACTACCGGCTACTCTGTGAAGCCTTCGACACCCAGGCGGTCAGTGGTGACACAGCACACCATCCATTCCACACTCCGAATTAGAGTCACAGACAGGGATTAGGAGGCTTCAGGTCAAACCCCAGTGGGGTAGGTGGGGAAAGGGGAGCCTGGTAAGGGGAAGAGGCTTGCTCCCCTGAGTCACACCAGGGAAAAGTCCAGAACTCAAGCTTCATAGGACACTCACAGTTGGAAGAACCCTTACAGTTTAGGGCATTTGATCTAACAGAGTCATCATCCATATGGGGAAACTGAGGCTTCCCCTGAAGTCCCCTGTGCCCTATGTTCTTCCTTCTGAAACTCAGTGACAATAAAGGTGGTAATTTTTGGGCATTTTAGAGCATAGATTTTAGTGACCTGTTCCTTATAATAATCATATGAATTAAGCTGGGTGTGGTGGCGTGCACCTGTAATCCCAGCTATTTGGGAGGTAGAGGTTGGGAATCACTTGAGTCCGAGGATTCAAGACTACCCTGGACAACATAGTGAGACTTAGTCTCAAAGAATGTATATAATAATAACCCTATGAATTAGCCCAGGCAGAGGTCACCCCCTAGCAGTGAGTAGTAATCTAAGGTCTTGAGAAAGGTTATATTCTGATCAGTGCCACTGATCAGATCAGGTCTCCCCAGTCTCCTCTGTCAAACGCTCCTTTGCTTTGCCTCTGCCTTGACACAAAGGAAAGGGTTCGAGGGGTGGGAAGACTGAGACAGATGCTGCGGCAGGTGGTCAGGGGTTATTGTGAGGAATACCACTCTCAGTGCCGTGTTGTGCTCATGACCAGCGGTGGGACCAACATCAATCATCTGATCTCATTTCCCACCATGTGGCCTGTGTTGGCATTAACCAGGCCCATTCAACCACACGCTTGGTGGTTCTATAACTTCTCCCTGGAGCTTACCTACTTGCAGGAGTCAGGGACTTCTGGGAGACCAAACCCTCCTGTGAATAGGCCCTTGGCCACTCTGACTTGGCTATGGGTCTCTCTGGGCAGCAGAAGGATGCACAGAGCCCCCAGAGTGCCCGGGCCATCTGGCGGGCACTCTGCCATGCCTTCGGGAGACGCCTGGTCCTCAGCAGCACTTTCCGCATCTTGGCCGACCTGCTTGGCTTTGCCGGGCCACTGTGCATCTTTGGGATCGTGGACCACCTCGGGAAGGAGAACCACCATGTCTTCCAGCCAAAGGTAGGCCCACCCAACAGTAGAACAGGACTCCCTTCCGGGGATTTGTACCTGTGCATGAGGTTGTGCAAGAGGCCGTTGTATATGTGCAGGGTTGTGTCGGGGCAGCACCTCACACAAGCACAAAGCCCTTGGCAGTATCCCTGAAGACGATGCTCTGGACCCAGCCAACAGGAAAGCCAGGCAGTCAGGAGGAACCAAGGAGGATTTATGATGTCTGCTCTCTTGACCACACTGCCACTGCCATAATACCGCTGCTGGTTATTTTGTCATCCAGAAAGTTGCTGAAAATGCACTTGTTTTCTCAGCATCAGGAGTTTCTGTGATTTGTTGACTGTATTGGCTTTTAATTCATGCCATCTTAATGGACTCTAACTTTGCAGAGATTTGTCTTCTTCAATCCTGTATGGCCATTGCACTAGAGGTTCTGTGGGGTACCTTGAAGGCTGGGATAGGAGGTGAGAGAGGTAGGACAGCTCATGGTTAGGCTCTTCCACCACCCCTCACCCCCATGTTTCCTTCATTGCTGCCCCAGTTTTATTAGTATGTTGGACCTTCCCATCAAAAGTTCTTTTTAAAAAGGGATTTCATTTATCAAAAATAATTGGAGGCCTTGGACTAGATTACATGCAACAGCCTTCCGAGCTCTAAATATGCTACAAAAGGAAATTCTTGGGACAGAGACCCATCGTCTTTCTGGGGGGTTACTTGTCCTGCTTGAAGGAATAGCACCCCCACTTCAGGGGTGCATGTGGAGTATTTCAGTTTTCCTCTCTTTCTTTGCTGCCACCTAGATTTGAGATGGTCACAAAATGGAAAGCTTTTCACGTCTATTAATGAGACTCAGAGCTTCATGTTCCCAACAAGAACATCATTATAACCTTTTAACCAAAAGCACATAGTCCCAAAATGATGCTGTGAATTACTAATTAGGTATCTTAATAATTTATAACAGTCCTTTGTGTAATGTTATTCATCTCATGGGCTCCAAAATTGCAGATATTATTTAATCCTCGGGAGGTTCATATTAACTTTTTTCCAGCACTATAATTAATCAGCTGAGCACTTTCAGTCAAGAAGATGACACTCCAAATCTGTTTGTCTGATTAATTCAGCTTGCAAGTTTATTGAACCCTACTACGTGCCAGATTGTGTCAATACAGAGGAAGTGTTATATTATTAATAACTTTAACAACCACTTATTTGTTACTTGATGCATGCCTGGCTGCCTGTAGGTGTTATTCATGAATTATTTCATTGAACCCTTAAAACCACCTTTTAGGGTAAGGTATTTTTGTAACCCAATTATTGAGATATACTTAACATATCATACAACCTATGAGGTGAATATTTTTATTTCCCTTTTTCTGGATGAAGACATTTAAGCTCAGAGAGGTTAAGTAACTTTCCCTGGGATCTCTCAGCTAGTTTGTGACAGAACCTGATTTTGAATTAGTCTCCTAAACTCCATAACCCAAGCACATGTCACTATGATGTTAAATTGATTATTTGTTTTATTAAACCATCATCTCTGGGTCCAAGAATTCTGGAACCCAAGGAAGGAGAAATGCAACAATAGTATAACTAGTTTTATATTATGTGTTACATCCTACAAGGAGGTATTGGGTAGAGGGATAATTTAACCAATGGACAGCTTGACTTTCTATAGAGGGGTTCTCACAACAGAGGAGCATGAATTAGTCAGGTTACGATTTCATGTTCAATCAGGAATACAAAGACTTTTTTTTTTTACTTATTTAAACTTCAGCAATTTTTGAGGTCTTCTCTGGCATTTTTGAGCTTCTGAATTTATTTCGTCCTAAAAGAGAAAGGAAAGGACAGCTCTTATTTTTCTTTTTTATAATTTTTTAATTGATGGTACACACACACATATATTTACATCACTGTATACCATGAGGTTCTCTCACCACCTTGTCACCTGTGAACCATCATCTTAATCTCTGTGCCCATCCCTCCCCTGATTTTTCCACTTCCTTGTTCTATGATTCAGTTTTGCTAATAGTTTGTTAGTTTTAAGTTTTACTTATCCTTCTGTTTGTTTTTTTCCCTGTACCCTACATATAAGGAAGATCGTCCAGTATTTCTCTATTTCTTTCTGGTTTATTTCTGCTAGCATGATTCCTTCTAGGTTCATCCATGTTATCATAAATGCATCAAATTTGTCTTTTTTGATTGTTGAATAATATTACATTTTGTAAATATACAATAACTTTCTGAGTCATTTGTCTGTTTTAGGGTGTTTGGGTTGTTTCCATATCCTGGCTATTATAATTAGTGCTGAATAACATCGGAGTACAGGTGTCCTTTTAAATTCGTGCTTTTGTATCCTTTGGGTAGATTTCAAAAAAACGGATTGCTGGATCAAATGGTAGTTCCATTTTCAGTAGTTTGAGGGTCCTCCACACTGCTTTCCATAGTGGCTGGACTAGTTTGCATTCCCAGCAGCAGTTTAAGAGTTTTTCTTTCTCTCCATCCATGCCAGCACTTGCTTTTGCCCAATTTTTTTAATATAGACCATTCTTACTGGTGTGAGGTGGTATCTTATTGTGGTTTTGATTTGCATTTCCCTGATTACAAGTGATGTTGAGCATTTTTTCACATGCCTGTTGGCCGTTTCTATTTCCTCTTTGAAGAAGTGTCCTTTAAGCTCTTGTCCCCATTTTTTGACTTGGTATTTTTGATAAGTTGTGTGAGTTCTTCATGGATCTTTGATACCAGACCCTTGTCAGTTGAGTGGAGTGCAAGAGTTTTTATCCCATTTGGTTGGGTGTCTCTTTGTTTTGGTTGTTGTCTCTCTTACTAGGACAGATTTTCTTGTTCATAGGAGGAACTCAGTTTTAGTCTGACCAGAGGCGACTCCAGAACATTTAACATTGATCATCCTGCAGCAGCATGGAGCCAGTTGTTCATATTAGAGTGAAAGACACAGGCCAGAGCTCTTACCATCTTGTCCACATGTTCTTTTTCCTGCGTTTTTCAAAACTCTTACGGAGTTCTCCTAAGGAGAGAGCTCTGAGGCATGACATGCCCAAGAGGTGGTGAGAACAACACTTAGAGTTGTAATTCATATGAACATGCTCTTTTCTCCCCAGTTCTGTTCAGATCCTTGAATTTACTGTCTTCTCATTGACATGCTCTTGTCCCAGTTACTTGTCAGCACATAAATCCCTGAGACAGATGGCCCTGCCTCAGTGGCAGCAGGCCTTATCAGATTTAATATTTGTTCCCTGCAACCCAGATACAATCAACAAATTACAGACATAGAAACAAGAGTTGAAAGTAAATATAGCCTCCAGTGTCAGCAAGAAAGAATCCTCAATCATGTGGTTGCTAAGGATACAGCTTAGTTCTCATGTGGGCTTCTAGGTTCAGAAAATGGGGAAAGGGGTCATTTATTGAGGTCATTTGGTTCATCCTCCTGCCTCCCAGCAGCTTTAACCCAGAGAGACGGGTGCTATTCTCGTCTTGATGAGCCTACAGAGAGGAAAGCTCTCCAGCTCAATGAGAAAGTTCTTTCTGCTCAGTGTGAATCTGTCCTACTGCAGTCCGCACAGCCGGGTACCCACTGCGTAGTTCTTTATCAGTGGTCTGTCCTCCCTTCCCTTTCTAGGACACTCACAGTTGGCAAGATTTATTCCGCCCTTGGCATCCACAAGGGCAACCATTTCTTATTTCTTCTTTAATTACTTTAAGTGTCATGGCCTGTTAGATCCTTGACACTCTTATTCCCCCTGCTGCTCCCCAGGGATAGCTGAGATCTGGCCCTAGTGCTACCTACCCATGATCTATCTCCTTCCTGCCCCATCTCCTGCCCAGCCTCCACTCACAATCTGTCACCTGCCATGGATGTCACAGATCTGGCTGAAGGCAAGGGAAGTGGATTCATTAGGAGCTGTGGGTATCTGAAACCTGCCAGCTCTGCTCTGGGCTGTCAGCTGAGCAGAAAAAGAGAGAACAGTCTGGTTCTGAGTTGAGAGCCAAAGCTTCAAACAACCACTAAACCTCAGTGGGGAAATGAGTGTAGGTTTGGAGTGTGTGTTTGTTTCTGAATGAGTTCTGGGAACTATTTATG
Source organism: Uropsilus gracilis (assembly GCA_004024945.1). Taxonomy (NCBI): domain Eukaryota; kingdom Metazoa; phylum Chordata; class Mammalia; order Eulipotyphla; family Talpidae; genus Uropsilus; species Uropsilus gracilis. The sequence goes on along the minus strand of PVHY01000099.1, from coordinate 88,768 downwards.
ATTCTGTATGTGTCTGCTTATCCTGAATCCTTTGATAATGTTATTTTTCATGAATGTCTATGTCCCCATTTGGGTACATGCATTTGTGGTTATCATTGTGGGTGACTTTGTGAACTTAAATGTGTTTCTGTGACTTTGTGATGTCAGTGTGTGGGTTGATGATGCCCATGCATCTACTCTGGCCTGGCCTGCTCTCTTCACCTTGCTAACCCCTTCTCAGCCATCTAGACTCAGCAGAAATATCACCTCGTCTAGGAAGCCTTCCTCTGATTTAATTAGATGGCCCCTAACTCTGTGCTCCCGTAGCATCCTGTTTGCTTCTTCAAAGCACACCTTGTCTCTTTCCCTGACCTTCAGGTCCTGAGTCCCCTTAAAGAGGAGCTGTGTTATCTGGCCTCTGGGTGCCCAGCACCCAGCTCCATGCGTGACACAGGAAGTACAGGAGAAATGATCCTTCAATGAATATAGAAGTTCCCATACAGGGCATGTTTGCGCTTACAAATTTTTTCCCCACCTGTATTGTTTCACTGAATTCTATAACTCTGATACAGTAAGCCTTAGCGGCCTCATTTTACAGGTAAGGAAACTAGGGCTCTGAGAGGCTGAAGCACTTAACTAAGGGCATAATGAAAAATACAACAGAAGACAGGACACAAACTTGGATATGGCTAAGCTCAAAGTCCATGCATATTAATGGTTGTGGATGGGTAAATTAGTCAGTGAGAGGTCAAAGCTCATTCTTATCCTTTTTTTTCCATGTGGGGTCTCCCAGGACTGGGACCCATGGGCAATTTACCTTTTGGCCCCTGTCATAATAGGAAGCAAAAGTCCACAAGACTGCTCCTTTAAGCTTGGGAGAACAAGGGCAGGGATGCTTTGCGGTCTTACCTCTGGTCAGACAGGGCAGTGGAGGTCAGAACTGTAAAGTTAAGAGCCGGTGATCAAGTTCTGCCTTGTCAGTGAATTTTTGAACTCTTCAGCAATCACTTACATTCAGCAGGCTTCAGCTGGCTCAGTTGCAAAATGAGGAATTATGTAATAATGTCTATAGAAAGTTGATGGGAGATGAGGAGCATGTGTATTGACTAATCTAAAATATATTTGATTGAGTACTCCTGGGGAAACAAACATGAATTCTTTCCTGGGAGTTTGTGAGAATGTGAGACTGGGGCATGTGATTATTTCTTTGGAAGATAAGGCTTTCATTTGCCTCCTGCCAAATATGAAGGCATAGGTCTTTGGACTTTTCTTTCTGGGCTTCAACGTGTTGCAGTGTCAGTACCCTTACACTCATTCGAAGTTTCCTAGGACAGGCCTTCCTCGGGTGGCACCCCAGTCCTCTTCAACTCATTAATCAAGATTTAGATATTCTAGTCTCCATCCCTCTTAAGTTGTCCCTTTGAAGAGAAATCAAATAATAACCTAATGACTAATGTGTGAGGAAAATTTTCATTTTAACAAGGCATGAAATTCTGGATGCACAAAACAGAGTTTCTGACCTTAAGGGTGTGTGTTATGGGGAAAGGAGTCAAGGCTTTGCCTTTAGAGCTGCAGGGAATGTGTTGCTTTGTCTAAAATATACAAATATTGATGACTGCACTTAACAAACACCACCCACAACCTAGTCAGTGTACATGATTGCTGATTTTTTTTCTAGCCCTCATTCACCAGCCTGTGTTTTCTGACCATTGTGACACAGAATATGGTGGCACTCCACGTTGCATGAGAGTTTTCACGGTGGCCTGTGTTTTCGGGTACATAGTGTTCCCATGACTACAGTTATGCATCACTTAATGATATTTTGATCAGTGAAGTGCTCTATACAGGTCATGGTTCCAATACCATGTGTCTACAGGGGTAGCAGTCTCCACTTTCTATAGTAGAGCATCATTACACTCTGTGACATTCATATTGGGATAAAGTCACCTAACAGTGCATTTCTTAAAATGTATCTCCACTGTTAAGTGAGGTAGGATGATACCACAATGTCCCTAACATTCCCTTTGGTTGGATATTTACATGGATTTTTGCACTCTCTCCCTGATATAATCTACATCTTTGCATATCTATTTCCTTATATTATTTTCTTTGGAATCTATTCCATGATATGTTTTATTGCTATGAAATAATAGATTTCATTCTTCAGAGCTGGACCTCTATAGAGGGTGATAGGACAGAAGAACTCCAGGGAATGTTAAACAGGACCAGGTTTTCCCAAGTCATGTGCCTTCATTTTTAGCTCAGAACCAGCCAAGTGGACTTGCTCCTGTTGCCTGTGAGTCATAAGCCTATAGCTGACATTAGGAGACACAGGTCAAAGGATTGGATGAGGCTTAGATCCAGGATAGTGTCTTTGGCATCACGCAGGTTCATGTTCACCTTTACCAGCGTGTGATGGTTCAGCCACTCAGCGTTGCTGAGACGCCATTTCCACATGTATAGGACTTAGCTAACAGCAGTCCACTTCTTGGGGTATTGTAAGGATAGAGCTCACACCTGAGAAAGATTGTGTCCTGCCCCTTCCTTCCTTAGAATGTCAGGTCTTTCCCCCCCCCCCAACTCCCAGCCTAATTTGAAGATCCACTTTGCTGTTTCTGGCCCACACCCACCCTTCCATTGCCCTTCACCCAACTGCTTTTCCCTCTGACACTTTGGCACATGAGCTAGTGTCAGGGGCTTTGACCTGACCTTGCTCTAGAATTCTGTGCATGGTCCCTGCTATCCCTGTGTCTGCTTCCTGTTGCCCCACAAGCAAGAGAAAGATAGATCTAAACAGGACTACCTTCACTGAGTAGTGAGGGCTGGTGTAGAGGACCCTGAATCAAGAGACAAGAAATTTTCTATCACCAGGAAGCCCTGTATGTGGGATCCAGGAATTTCTCATTCTAGGAAGATGATTCTGCTTAGAATCTTAACCCTTTCAACCTAGTCCTTATCATAGATGTGCACTCAAGCTTCTTCTCATCTCTGTATTCCCATCACTCTTTACCCTGCAGCAGCTCCCACACCCTTGCAAATAGCTTGCAGAGTTCAGGGCAGAGTCAGAAAAGGGAGATCTCTGTCTTCCTGGAAACACTGTTGTGGCTTTGCTGGAGAGTATGGACTTGATCAAGATCAAAGTTTCCTGGGAGCCATAGATGCTGAAATTGGAAACAGTCATGCTGTTATTCCCTGGTATCTTTAGCAACAAAACCAAACATTTGTTTTTTCCCACTGCTTATCTCCTGAGATCTTGCTGGAGGTGCAACAGGAAAACCTTACATTTCAAAGGAGGTCCCAGGAGCCCATCAGGCTGGGGGGACTTGGCTCTGAGATCTTTTCAATCTCTGGGTTCATGTCTCATGCCTGGGAGCACTACAGGGCCATGTTTTTCATTGGTCTTATCTGCCCAGAAATTACTATAGAGCAGACTGTTAGTGAGTGTGGGATAAAGCTGCAGCTGATTCCGCTTTTTGTAGCAGAGAACACACATCGTGGGATTTGTCCTAGCAGTCTAGTTTTGGCTGCTCTGTGATTCACTATTTATTCTTGTTCCATTCAGAGTGAGCTCCCCTGGGCCTGGTGGCCACAATGCTAACAGTAATATTTATGGGCAAGAGATTAGAACTGGCCCTGCTCTGTTTCCCTAAGTGGGATGATGAATGGGGTGTCAGTACCCTCCCTGTGGGTAGAATGTTTCGTTGGATTTAACAGTCTGGTTTTTTACTCATAAACAATTGCAATGGGCTTGGCAAATATGGAAGGTCCTGTGATCATGGTTGCCATTGGCTCAACCACAGGTACTAATAATGGCACTGATCGTTTGCTAGTAGTGACAGCCACCTCTGAAATTCTCTTTCCAACAGACACAATTTCTCGGGGTTTACTTTGTATCGTCCCAAGAGTTCCTTGCGAATGCCTACGTCTTAGCGGTGCTTCTGTTCCTTGCCCTCTTATTGCAAAGGACGTTTCTACAGGCATCCTACTATGTTGCCATTGAAACCGGAATTAACCTGAGAGGAGCAATACAGGTACTTGGATGATTATTTTTTTCATTTCACAACGAGAACGGAATCTTTCATACTCAGGCATACTGGAGTAATTCTGCTATGAATGTATATGCTTTTTGTCCTTTAGCAATATTCTGAAACAATAACCATTGACAAGACAGGGTGGGAGAGTGGACTTAGGAAATGTAGAAACTCCAGTTCTATGTCTAGGACTAGGTCTGAGACATACATAGACTTACTTGGGATGCCACTGTTGGGTCACAGTACTCTGTGCAGATGAATGTAGCTTCAGATTCCTTCTCCACATATTATTCCAGGGATGCAAATAAGTAAGTAAATAAATAAATAAAGTGTTTGACATACAAAAACTAGATAGCCTCTAAGTTCTACTTAAGCTCCTAAATCATGGGTGGTGGTGAGAGAGACTTTGTCTGCCTTGATTGGTTTTTTGGGCCTTGGCTTCCTTCTCAGCATCAGTTGGAAGGATGATAAAGTCAGGGAAGATTCTGGGTCCCTTTAGCCAGGGAGGTCATGAGAGTTGTCCAAGCCCTCAAGTATTCATTCCGATCTTGGCTCAGTTGCTGGATTGGAGAACCCTAGAGTGATGGTGGTTTTAATAGAAGTTTCATACTTAGTCAGGGCTGGTATAGCAGCTGTACCATCATCAGAAACCTTGTCTCCTTCTGAAATGTTGTTCAGCCAGCCTCTTCATGTGACTTGTCTCCTAGATTAAGATGAGTGTTGACGTTGCTGTCAACTTAAACCAGCAAGAAGGAAGGTGGAACAACAGAAGGACATGCTGCCTTCTTTTAAAATTATAATACAGAAGTTGCTCATACCCTCTCTCATGCCACTGGTGACCATTGGTCCCATGTCACACCTACAAGAGCTAGAAAGTGTGATCTTTATTCTCGACAGTCATATAAACCTGCTAGAAATTCTTGTGAGACGGAGAGAATGAATTTGGGAGACAGCAAACAGATACTATCACACCTGATGATTCCTGTGAAGTCAGTGAACTACTGGGAAATTGTTCTCAAACTTGTCAGCATTGTCTGGTCCTCTGCAAGCCAGAAACAGAGCTCTGTAGAAAAGGGACTAATAAGGATATGACCTGGTCTTCAGGCAGTGTGAGAGCTCAAACTCAATGTAGTTCATATGAATGTACTCCTAGACACCTACACACAACTACATTGCTCATTCCCAGTGGTCTTCATGGAGAATCATCACATAAGAATGGAGAAAACAGCCCAGGACTATCCAAGACCCTTTGACAGTTATTTGTTCAGACTTAGTGGCCCAAGTTATCACTCAGTCTCTGCCCAGACCCTGCCAGTGCCACAGCAAGCAACAGGCAATTTCATAGCTGAACAGTTTTGTAATTAAATCTACTTTTTGCATCATAAATAACATACTTGCATGTCATAAATCACACTGACTTGGTATTTTCCAATTATGCTAAAAGAGCCAAATATATTTTAAATGTATTAACAAGTAATTGTTTTTATCAAATTATCTGAATCTCTTGCATTAATAAGAAAAAATGATTTGTATGCCATCAAAAGGAAATGCTGGCATTAATTATGGAAGTAAATTAGGGGGAAAAAACCCTTCCTGTCAGAGGATGTACAAAAAATTATAGCAAGGATCTATGTTTTCATTAGCTTGACAGTAAGCAGTGTTCTTGATTGAAAAAGTATTCAGCAAAATTCCTGTACTATATATAATATTTGACATATGCTAGCTGTCAGTCTGTTTTATATTTCTGTATATCCCAGTCTTTGCTTAATGATGCTTTATTTGATAGATTACTCCATACTTCCCTTTTACTGAAACCTCATTTACTATTTTTCCTTGAAGACTGACTTCATATAACCCAGGGTGTGCGCAGATTAAAAAAAAAAAAGTCATTGTCATTATTTTAGGCTTTACCCATAGTATATAAAAGCTCAAAAAAAAAATCATAATTCATACTTTAAACCTGACCCATGAAAACTCTGGATTTTTGAAAAGAAGGATTGGGACTCACAACAGAAAACACAATAAAATTTCGTTCAAACGTGAGCATCAATAGGACATTTAAGACAGGAATGCACTGAGCATCATAATCTGAAAATTGCCATCTATGTGGGAGGCACAGTCACTCTGCATGTAAAAGCCTTTAGGTTCAGAGCTCATGGCTTATCCTCCTCTGCCCTAGAGATGCAGAACAAGGTTCTTAGGATCCAGACAGAGGTTGATCAACACCTATAAGGCTATCCCAGGCTGGATGTTTGTTTTGTTTTAAGACTCCAGTTAAACATGACTAGGCCCCAGAGCATGCCCCACCCCATTAAAGACATACATAAAACGGCTGTCCCACCTCATCATTTTTATGGTTATAATTGTGTTCTCCACTCATCTCTGGTAAATCAAGAATACAATTGAATGTGAAGATCTGCTGTTAAGATTTGCAAACTAATTAAACTCTGTTCCCAAGAGAGGTGTTACTTGCTAGGAAAGTTGCTTGCCACACAGGACTCCTCATGTGAAGACTGCCCCTCTGATGTGCTTGACTGGTAATCTTAGCCCTTTCCCTCTCAGAGCCTTGGTTATCTCATTCATAACTTTGAGATAATAATGCAATCAATGCCCCTTGACAGAGCTGCTGTGGGTTTTTATGCCAGAAATGTCTCAGCAGCCCTTGGCACATTGTGGACACGTAGCATTTGGGATGGCAATTAGGATGATGATGACAAATGTGAAATTCTCTGCTCCCTTTTCTAGACCAAGATTTACAATAAAATCATGCATCTGTCCACCTCCAACCTTTCCATGGGGGAAATGACGGCCGGGCAGATCTGTAATTTGGTAGCCATTGACACCAACCAGCTCATGTGGTTTTTCTTCTTGTGCCCAAACCTCTGGGCTATGCCAGTACAGGTAAGGTGTGTGTACTGTAGGGAGGGGGTGGGGGATGCAATACCAGAGTCTGCTAGTACATGACTAGGCACTCACCATCTTCCATTCTTGTTTGCCTGTACCTTCCACTCCCTTGGGACCTCTATGGGCTGCACCCCTGGGTCCCTGTGCTCTTCCACACTCTGTAGATAATCTGGCCATCTTTCTTGATAATCAGAGTTGGCAATGCCATTAAGACTTTTCAAAAACAGACAACCTTAAAAAAAAAAAATGGAATCGTCAAAGTGGAGCACTTTTGCAGACTTTGTGCTTTTTTATTTTTTCAGACTAGATCTCGCTATTTTTGCTTGGGGAAACGCAGGCTCTCGTTGCCTGGGGTACCATGGACTCAAGCAATCCCCAGCCTCAGCTTCCCAGGTTGTGGGATTACAGGCTCGCGCCACCAAGCCCAGCTAATTTTTGGGACTAGGTCTCGCTATGTTGCCTCAGGTGGGTCTCAAACCCATGGACTCAAGCAATTTCTAGTATCCGCTTCACTCCATAAGCTATGATTAAAGGCACGCACCATCATGCCTGGCGCACTTTTGCAGACATTAAAAGTTATGTCATAGCGAAGTCTTTAACTGCACAGAAGTGTACATGATGTATTTTTAAACAAAAAGGGTAAATTACAAAATAGTACTTGTAGTCGATACGCAAGTGGAATATAAATGTATACATCTGCACAGATTCACACCAGAAAAAGAGCTAGAAGGTTTGTCCATGTTTAGCCCTTTAGTCTTGTTTGTTTTTTTTTTCCTGAATCCATTTCTTCATCCTTGGTGAGGGTGTACAGCAAAAAGAAAGGAGGCAAAGTGACCAGGGGAGATGTGGTATGGGGGGGGGGGGTATTCCCATGAGGATCAGCAATTATGCAATCATACATTGTAAAATATCCAAAAATAAAATTTAAAAAAAAAAACAACTAGAAGGTCCCATGGTGGCATTACAAGGGATTTAAATTTTCCTTATGCATTGCTAATTCTCCAATAAGCATGAACTGTTTTTCAAAATCGAAAGGCTGATTGTTTTTAAAGCCAAACATCCTTTGAGATTGCCTCTGAAGGAGGTGCCTTCTCCTCTCTACTTGTAGAATTCTCAGCATGATCTACCTGACTCCCTACCCCATCTGCTCCATCTGTCCAGAGCTCTTCCACTGTGAGCCTGAGCCTGTGATTCCCATTCAGTGCCTGAGAATGACTTTGCTCTCCTCTGCTTCAGACCAGAAGTAAAAATTCCAGACTGGGTCCCAGATACCCTGCAGATGCCAGGGGTCTGCCTGGTGTAAGCAGAAAGTGCCTGGACTTAGATAAGACAGACTGACACAAATACTTAAAACTCTCTGAGCCTCAGTTTCCTCACCTATGAAATGGGGGTGATTTCTATCCTCTGGAGTTGCTATGATAATTTAATTAGTTCAAATACCCACACAGTGCCTAGCACAGAGTAGTCACTAATTAAATAGCCAATCCCTCTAACTTGCACACTTTGGTGAGAATGAGAACATTAACCAGTCCAGAACCTATTGCTTCTTGGAATGCAGATTTCATAAACCTTCCTTTCAAGTGATTTTATTGTTCCTCCTTACTTGTAAAACTTGTATTTAAAAGTTTATACACATCTTACAATTTTTTTCTACTTTCCATTAAAGTCTTTTAATGGAAGACTCCATTAAAAGACTTCGCAAGGAGGCAGTTGATAAGATGGGCATATCGGATGGGGAGTCTGATGCTCCTTTTTATGGGACTAGCCTTATATGCCATCCCTCAGTGAGTGCCCAGACCCCTTTGCCCCCACCCCCCAGCACAGTGACTGTAAAAGCTATAACTGGCCTTCATCTAATATGATCACCAAACTTTTGTCCTTTATGTTGTCCCCTTAAACAACCTGTTGTAGGTTCGTCTACCTAATCTGTTGCATTGCTAACTTAACCCTTTTTTATAGTATTTATTGCCCATGCATCATGCTAGTAACACTAATACTAACTAGTAGCCCCTGCCCTGTGCCTCGCCTTCTCCCAGCCTCTCTCCTTGGTGTAATTAACTCTCACAACATTCAGAGATAGAAATTATTCTCTTCAGTATTATTTGCCTTTTCTCACTTATCATAAAGTAGCATTTGGCTTCACGTTTCTTAGTTCAAAGAATAGCTCTCAAGTACCAGGGTCACCACCCAGAGTTGATACAATCCCTTCCACCTACTCAGGTTTCTGTGTGTTGCCTGCTTGGTCACAGGTCAGCCATGTGAGGCTTGCAGTGCTATTGAAATTAACCCATTCCTTTTGCCCCAAGGGTTCTGCCTGGCTCATGTTTTGTCTGTCATATATGCTTTAAAAAAAAACTATTGAGTTCAACTTCAGTGATTTAATATACAATTGAAGGATTTTCGTGTATTCACATTCACTTTTAGAACATCATTAGCTAGTTTTGGAACATCTGCATCACCCCAAAAAGAAACACATGCAGCCAGACACAGTGGCGTGTGCCTGTAAGTGCTAGCTTATGGAGTGTGGCTGGGGCTGGGGATCGGGGTTTGAGTCCCACAACATAATGAGACCTACTTCCAAAAACAATAGCTGGGCGTGGTCGTGTGCACCTGTAATCCCAGCTACCTGGGAAGCTGAGACTGGGGATTGTTTGAGTCTGTGGTACCCTGAGCAACGTGAGCCTGCAGTTCCACGGGCAAAAATATTGAGACCTAGTCTCAGAAAAGAAAAGAAACACATGTATATCCATTGCAAAAATACTGAGACCTAGTCTCAGAAAAGAAAAGAAGAGAAAAGGAAAGGAAAGGAAAGGAAAGGAAAGGAAAGGAAAGGAAAGGAAAGGAAAGGAAAGGAAAGGAAAGGAAAGGAAAGGAAAGGAAAGGAAAGGAAAGGAAAGGAAAGGAAAGGAAAGGAAAGGAAAGGAAAGGAAAGGAAAGGAAAGGAAACGAAACACATGCATACCCATTGACAGCTGAAGCTTCTCACCCCCTCCTTTGGCCCAAGGCAGCTACTAATCTACATGTATTCTGAAAGTTTAATGAACCCTTCTCTTCAGAAAAACAAGTGTGAGTTCACACATTTTGTTTACAATTTCCAAGGCTTTATGGGGTTCCAGAAACTTGGGGACACTGTGCTAAGGAACTTGGTCATCGTGGGAACCTCTTTGTTTGCTCATTCTATGAGCTTCAAAAACCCAGCAAGTGCAGGGGTTTTACCTCCAGTCTCACAACAAGCTGGTAGCAGCATCACAGCCAGGTGTCTTCTTCCTATGGAGTCCTAGGGACCCAACTTCCCCCAGGTTGTTATTTTAAGGAGGGTCAGCTACCATATTTGAATCTCCAACTGCATGTGCCTTGTGCTATTCTAGGTTCTCATTACACATGTTCATTTAATCTTCACAGCAGTCCTGTTAAGTGAGCATTAAAATCAGAAATTTAAAAATAAAGGTGAAGCTGGGCATGGTGACACATATCTGAAATCCAAGTGCTGGGAGACAAGAGGCCAGGGAGTGCTTGAGTTTCTGGGTTTGAGACTACCCCAGGCAACATAGGGAGACCTGGTCTTAAAAAAAAGCAGCCAGGTGCGGTGGCGGGTGCCTGTAATCCCAGCTACCTGGGAGACTGAGCCTGGGGATCTCTTGAGTCCATGGGATCGGGACTGCACCAAGCAACAAAGCTAGACCTAGTCTCAAAATAAATAAATAAATAAATAAATAAATAAATAAATAAATAAATAAATAAATAAATAAATAAATAAATATTAAAGTGAGACTCAGAGAGGTTAAGTAACTTTTCTAAAATTGCACAGCCTATAAGTACTTTAAATTCAGGGCTCTAGACCCCAGAGACCACTATGCTAAATTGCTTTCCTGCATGTATAAATAGAAGATGAAATAGCCCATTTATTTCCCACACTTGCTTTGTGCGTTTAGAATCCCTGGTTTCTGGTATGTTTCCCCATGAGGCCCATTTAAACTCCTGCAGAAGAGAGAACTGGAGGGAAGAAATGGGAGAGCACGACAGTGTGGGTGGAACATTTGGAGAAACCCAGGAGCAGCAGCAGATGTGTCCCTGACTCCTATACCAGCAGCTGGGAGGTGGTAGGGTGCAAACACTGACCTCCAAAGGGTACTCCGCGGTGACTCTGGAATGTTCTGGGAGCTTCTTTGGTGCCTGAATGATATCCTCTGTAATGACAGATATTGACAAAACTGCATGCCAGGGATAACTTTCCAGGAGGGTAATGAGAAAGGCAGAGGTAAGAAGCTCATCTCTTAATATGCTCTTCTGCCCATCCGCATCAGCATTTAACATCAGTCAAACACCAGGAGGCAGGTGAAGAAGGGGTCACTTACCAATCCCTAACAATCTGCTCATGCAGATGGCATGCCATAATCAATGGAAATTACAGAGCCGCCCACCCACTCTGCTGTCCTTGAGGTGGTGCAAGGAGCTGGGTGCCAATTCGGTGAAGAGCTCAGAGAGTGCAGGGCCAACCCAGGCAGCCTTTTTTTCCCCCAATTAAAGAAGACAGCACATCTGTTCCTCTAGAATAAGGCGTGGATTTAGAGGTGCCTGCTTTTGAAGGCAACCCGAGAAGCTGTCTTCTTGATGCTTTGGGGGCTGGCAGAGTATCGTATTAAATATTCAGAAGCAGGCAGTCATTTACATAAATGTAAGGACAATGAATTCTCTTTTCAAAGAGTAGGCTAACTGCACTAAAAAATCAAAGATGCCAGGAGCATAAGAATGAAAAGGAAACCTGGACTGACTTTGTCTGGCACAGATGTGGCACTTTTGCCCTTTTGCTCACATACTACTTTTTTCCAATGAGAGTAAAGTGTCCGACTTAACAAAAGGTGACCACAAGTATTGTAGAGCCCCCAAGTTTTGTACAACCCCCGCGCTGAGGTGTCCATATGGAAAACAGAGAGGCAGAGTGAAGACTTCAGTCACCTTGGGGATAAATGCAGTTAATTACTAGCTCAGAAACTGTGTGAGAGCCCACCATGCCCACCCCTCGTGAAATTGCTGTCCCTCCTCTGTCCACCAAGGCAACTTGGAAACCTAGGCATCAATGCAGTCCCTCTCTAGGGGCCTGGGGGAGGGAGAGATTTTGCTAACATCCTCTGGCAGGGCAGTCACCAAGTCAGAGGGAACTCATCCTCAATATCCCCCCTCAGATCATCGTGGGTGTGATTCTCCTGTACTACATCTTCGGGGTCAGTGCCTTAATTGGGGCAGCTGTCATCATTCTTCTAGCCCCTGTCCAGTACTTTGTGGCCACCAAGCTCTCCCAGGCGCAGCGGAGCACATTGGTGAGTGTCTGTGGGTGTGCATCAGCCCCCTCCCCACCCTGCCTCCAAGTATCTGCCGGTGCCTTTCCCCCTTGTGTTCCCCTTATGTTCTCACTCATACCCCAGATGTCACCAGCTAGTCCCTCCACACACATGTCCATGCTGTCCTTGGCCTTGACCTTGTCCAGACTTGCTTCTCTGTGAAGTGGGGTGTATAGAGAAGGCAGGGAGCCTCTGCATGGGAATAGCATCTGGGCACCGTCTGGGTGAGGACATTAACTCAGGCACCTTCCTCTTGGCTGGGGTGGGGCAGAGGAAACTCTTCTCTGACTGACTCCTGGCAGGAATATTCCAATGAGAGGCTGAAGCAGACCAATGAGATGCTCCGCGGCATCAAGCTGCTCAAGCTGTACGCCTGGGAGAACATTTTCTGCACGAGGGTGGAGATGACCCGCAAGAAGGAAATGACCAGTCTTAGGGCCTTCGCTGTCTACACCTCTATCTCCAGTGAGTCCATTCCAACCTGGGTGTTGCTGCCTATGTGCTAAGAGAAGGTGTCAGGGCTTGGGTGGACAGGGTGGGGGTAGGGACAGACGTGGGGATGCTTTGGGATCATCAAATCCTACAACTATCTCTCAGACTATCTTTTGTAGTAGAGCCCCAGAAATCACAGGTTCTTCAGTCACTTATCCACCAATTATGTACCAAAAAGCTGCTATGTGTGCATGTGTGGGCACTATACTGATTCCCGAGACAGTGATGAGAAAGCCAGACAAGGTCTTTATTGTGCTACTGAGCTGACATGTCATTGAAGAGTAGCAGTAAATGAATAAGTAATGATAGTTTCAAATTCTCCTACGTGCGAGGACTTCTTTTCAAAAAGTAGACCAGGCTGCCCAGGGGACACTACAAGGAAGATCCCAGCTCCCTGAACTGTGAGGAAGAGGAAGGTTCTCATTCAAGAGCAGAAGTTGGACGCTGAGGTCCTCACAGGTGTAGGAAGAGTTTACAATGCCCAAGTGGCTTGGGAATGCCACATCCAGAAAATACACAGAGGAAAAGAGACCCAAACATGTCCTGCAGTCCCAGCAGACGTGCATATTAAGATCATTTTCTGGAGAACATGGGACTCCAGTGGCAAACACTCCTATTGAACAATGAGCTAATAATAAAAATCTGCAAGAAAAAATGTACCACCAGGGTGAGATTCAGCAAATGCAAAAAATAGGAGAACTAGTCCCTCAATACTTGGAGATAATAGCATAGTCTGAAAGAGAATAAAATAACGATGTTAAAAATAGTTAAAGAGCTAAAGGCAGATGCACAGCCCACAAGATGAAACAGGAAAGGCGGGGATGACTGCGGAAAGAACTTCTAGAAATTAAATTTTAGTTATTCAAATTAATTCAGTGGGTGATAGTCCCCAGGTCAGAGGCAGGGCTGCTGGTGCTCTGGCCCAGGTTTACCTTATAGCAGGCCTAGGGGCTCTCAGACCCAGCCCATGGGGGTCACTACCCAAATGCACAATTGAAAAGTAAGTTCTCAGCAGCTGGCAGATCTCATACTGGTTCTCTGGCCTGTCACCAAAGAGCTATTACAGCCGGCTGTGGTGGTGCGTGTCTGTAATCCCAGCTACCTGGGAGACTGAGGCTAGGGATCACTTGAGTCTGTGGGTTCAAGATACCCTGGGCAACATAGCAAGACCTAATCTCTGAAGGAAAAAAAAAAGAGCTATAAAGCTACTATAGTCAGAAGACCCCAGAGAGAAAAAAGTAAAAGGAAATAAGAAACAACTCAGCATGCAGATTGAATCAATCAGCAAAGCCAATGAGACAATTTGTGGACTAAAAGATCTGTAGGAGATACACAGAATGTGGCAAGGAGAGGGAACTGGAAAATGTTTTCTGGAAGATGGGAGAACCATTTACACATTGGACCCAATAGGGCATCTCCTCCTACGGTGAGAGCAAGTCTCAGACTAGACCCTTCCATGCTATTTTTCATACAGAGCTGGAAACCTGTGTGGGGTGTGGGAAGGAGAAGACTTAGGACATAGGGAGGGGAGCACTATTTTTAGGCTATTTCCTTTAGGTAAAAGAGAAATAACCTAACTGGGCTCTGATGGGCCTGGGAAATAGAAGAGGAAAGCAAGAGAGGTAGACACTGCTGCTCCCTCCCCTGGCTGAGACTGCTGCTTTCAGTGGAGCCAGGGAGGATCATATCTAGCTGTGGTGTCAGCTGGGGAGAGTCTTGGAGGGGATGCTGGCTTGTGGAGAACAATGAGCTAATAATACAATAAAAATCCTCAATGGAGGGTTCAATGGAGAAAGAGGGTGTTTCAGACCATGTGTGTGCTCCTGGTGCTCCCACAGCCGAGAGAGGGACCACTGTCCAACTTGGAGGTTCCCATAGGGCAGGGCTCGCACTAAGCACCCAGATGTCCCGCCTGCCTATGTTCAGCCAGACCATGATGTCCTGTGCTGCAGGTGGAAACAGTGATCTAGGCAGCAGTGGCCAAGCCATCCACCATCTATGGGACTTACTAGGCCTCCCTGCGCAAATGCTGCTGGGATCTGATATTCTCAGAGTGGGGCTGTGAGCATGGCAGGTAACCATTGCTTCCTGAATTCCTCATTCCACATACTGGTCTCTGATTTTATCCTTATCCCTGACTTGGGGGACTCAGGGCCTGTGAGTGTCCTCAGACTGAGTTCTCTGCAGAACAGGGGACATTGGGAAGTTAGTGGTGACAACTGGGGACTTAGAGAAACCAATGTCCACAACCCTGGGCCCTCTCTGTCTGCCACTGGGCCTAGTTATGTTAACAGTACCCCATACCGTGTATGCCCCCCCCTCAAGTTACAGACACCTGGTTTCCAGACAGCCCATCAGTGAGAAAGGCTGCTAAGATGAGTAAAGGTTTCCCCCTACAGACGGGTGATGTCTCCCAGCAACAGTATGGCTGGGGCCGGTAAGGTAGGCTCATTGTCCTTGCAGTGGGACAGATGAAAGGGTAGTGGGAGCACAGGATCCCCAAGATTCATGGCAACAAAGTAGAAGCAGCTTGGGACACACAGGTAGGTGGCAGGTAAGTAGCTGTGTTGCTTCTAGGAGGTGCTCACTTCCTGCATTCCAAACTGCAGCCTGATGTGTTTTCCTGTGTAAACAGCATCATAAGATACCTGGGTTGTCAGGCCAGTCCACTGAAGCCTGGCCCATCTCTAGAAGAAAGTGGTGGGGAGGGAAATAGGAAGAGACCTCCAGCAGAGATTTGCAAGCCAAATGCTGATCGCTGTTATTACCCATCTAGGATGGGTTTCTTTGTGTTGGCCAACTGTGGGAGGGCACAGACTGTGGTAGGATGGGGGCACCCTTGGGCTGCTTGTGTATACTTTATGTGCACTTGCATTCACCTCCTCCCAGATTCCTGCCTTCTGTTCTGTCACCAGGGATCAGAACACAGGTCATTAAGCTTGAGGTAATGGGGCAGCTTTCATTCTCAACTCTGGCGCCAGCCGTGGGGTCCTAAAATCATGTTTCCTGATGGGCCCATCCCAGGGCTGCCTGCTGGGCTTTCAAGCTGCTCTGTGTGTGCCAGGCAGGCAGACTGGCAGTCAGACCATGTTACGCTGACACGCTATCTGATCATCTGCCGTCAGCCTCTCTGAGAGAGCTCTTATGGGGAGCCCTCAGCTGGTGCAGGGCAGGGTAGGGCCAGGTGTTGAAATGGGTACAGCTTTCGACTGTCAAAACCCAGAATTAAAGAAAAGTAAGAGATGTAAGTTACTTAGTGGCTATGGAGTAACCCACTCCCACCCCATGTGCCTGACCCTGTGCTGAGCACCGGAAAGACTCAGAATAAAACATCGTGAAGTGAGCTGAGAAGCAAGCACAACATCCAGCTTTGAGAAAGCTCTCAGCTCTGGACCTGCCCTGAGCTGGTTGCTTCACAGACCTGCACTTTGTCCTCATCACAGCTCTGAGCTGTTTAGCTCTGCTATCCCCTTGTGTAGCAGAGAAGTCCAAGGCCCTGTGGGGTAAAATGCTGAAATTCTGAGCCAGTAAATGGCAGAGAACAGAGAATGGAGCCCAGGAGGGCTGAGATCTCTCCTGAGCCTCTAGCAGGAGACTTGGGTTTCCCTTGCAGGTGAGTCTGATTCCAGTGAGTAGAGGGTAAGGTGCTGGGCCTTAAAAGTCAGTTCAGTCCTTGCTTCCTTGCAGAAGCAGCATAACTAAATCTGCATGACCTTGAATTTGAGGACAAAGCTTGCAGTGGTGGAAAGGTAGCCCACGTCCTGCCAATCCCCCAACCAACATGCTGCCAATTTGTTCGATCACTTCTACTGTGTCTATTCCAGAACCTTCTATCTGTGGCAGACTTTACCAAAGACCTTGCAAGAGAAGGAAGGCATGGTCTTCACTCTCAGTCTAGTGGGAGCCCATTCTGGAGCGGTAGCTGTGACATGGTCAGACTCGTGGGGTCAGTTCCAAACACCCTGCTTTCTCTTTTGTGGTCCTCACCTGACCCTGCCCCCTTTGTCTCTTTCACTCATTGATTTCATAATTTACTGACTACCTACTGTGTGCAGGCTCTGTACTAGGCAGGGGGGGATGTGAACATGAGAAGAAACAGAGATCCTTGACCACAGGTTGCCCACATGAAACTCCGTAGTGACAGGAACAGAAAGGGGTGTCCTAAACCCCAGTAAGAGTGGGGTTTTTCATAATATGCAGAAAAGCCTTAATGAAACTTTATGATGTAAATGGTGGTTTCTTGATAACACTTTTGGGGGTGAGGACAGTCTGCTAGTATCAGGTACAGGAATAAATGAGGAAAAGTTGAATCAAGAGACAAAGACAGAACTTTGTTCAAAACAGGGCTCTGTAAGTAATATACGTACAGGTATAAGGAGAGAAAATGAGGCACAATTGAATGATACTGCTCTGTGGTTAACCACACAAGAATCTGCAGAGCATTATGTTTTTGATGACATGAGTATTCAGTGAGAAGTATTTCTACTTGGGAGACACACTGAATGCAAATCTCTTCACCCTTAGGGTGATCCTCAAACAGCAAGTCTTCATGTTCAATGAGAGACTGGCATCAAAATGGACAGTTGAGATTATACCTCTCAAGCTTTCTAATTCACTTCCTTGTGTAATAAATCTCTCTTTAAGATAAAAAAAAAAAAAGAGGTTTTTTTTTTTGTTTTTTTTTTTTTTTGTCTTAGGGATGGTGGGTATCAGAAAAGCTTGTCAGAGGTGAAGTCTGTGGCAGGGGCCTGAAGGGTGACCCAAGTTAGCTGAGGAGGACACAAAGGCCTTGATTTGATAAGGATGATGATGTGTTCAAGACTGGAGCATAGCGTGGTCAGGAGAGGGTACTAGACCAGATCAGAACATCTTGTGTGCTGTGCACAGATCTCCCAGGTTTTCTTCTGAGGCAGGGGAGTCATTGAGGGAGTTTGAACTAAAGAGATATGTGTTCGCCTGTCACCATGTCACCCAGTGTCCTGGGCCACGGCACTTCCTTCACCCCATTGGATCTGAACCAATCAAGTGGACTGTCCTTGGATGCATGTGACTGGCCTCATATGATGTCCTGAAAAACAAAACCCAAAACCCAACTCTGCCATGGATGGTGATGGAGGACAGGCAGAATGGTGTCAGTGAACCCCATTCATGGGGCACCCAGCACCTTCCCTCTCCACAACCCAGGACCTGGCCCTGCTCTGCAAGTCCTGAACTCCCATCCTTCTTGGAGGAAGCCCTGACTCAGAACAGCCAGTGTTCAAGGTGACCTGCAGATGTGGTCTCCCATCCTCCTCTAGCTTCTTGGAACTTCTGAAGTATCTGTTCTTTCTTCTGCCAGCTGTTGCAGCCACAGTAGGTGTCAATCCACAGCCAGCCTGCTCAGGAGAGCTGGGTATGTTCAACCATCTCAGTGGCCGAGATCAGTGCAGAGCCTCCTGCTGCACCCTCCCCTGTCAGCAGGAACTCTGCCATTAGCCAGCTTCCCTCCCACTGTGCTGCCTTTGGACTGACCATCGGACTGAATGGAAAGAGCCCTGTGCCCTTCAAAATCCATCTTGCCCTCCTGCCGATGATCCTGCAATTAGACCCAAGCTGTGAGCCTCAGCTGCTCCCCTGGCTCTGCAGGGCATGATGCTGAAGTAAACCGGAGGCAGATAGAGTTGGCTATGCCTCCCTGAAACAAAACCTCTGAAATATTCATCAGTGCTTTGGAAATGAAAAGCTCCTGGTATTCTGGTGCCAGATTGGCACCCCCGGGGTCAGGCAACATTCCCTGGGCAAAGCAGGAGACACAGGGATCTGAGATCTGCTTTGGATTTGTTTTATTGGGGGTGGAGGTAGTTAATGAAAAAGTAATTCTTGAGTAAATATTCAAAGGGTTTGGGGCAGGAGGATTGAAAGCACCTACTCATCAGCCCCATTGCATTAACCTTCCACCTTTTTCAGATGGCCCTTCAGGCTTGCCTTTTCAGAAGGGCATCTCACTGAGACACCATTTTGTGATCTTCTGCTTTCACTTAGTGTTACTTAACAGTGTTGTTCCTCACTCTCCAACATTCAGTATGTGAGCACTGTCATGTTCTACTTTTATTTTTTCCTAGATGAAACCAAAGTGAGTCAGCCCACCCCTTGCCAAAGTTGGAGAGAAATCTATTCTTGGTCATATTTCCCACCCCTCTACCACCTTGAATGTCTTACGGAGCCTCATGTGACTCAGGAAAACAGAGAGAGAGCCTCAGATCTTCAACCCATGATAGCTGGGACGCTTGGATCACCTCCATCCCCAACCCATCCTCAACCAGGACACAAAGGAGTGCCGGTTGAGCTCAGAGAGGGGTCAGACCAGTGGCACTCCCAGGCCTCCCGTTCTCTGCCAGTGACACCCCTGTTCCTAGACATCTTCACCCCAGGGTCCATGGGGTGATCTTCAGAGATGCCCTTAAAACCACACATGTAGCTGGTAATTTCAAATCCAACCCACTCACCCCGAAAAGGGCCCCAAAGCCCCCTGCACCAAAGGCCCCTTCCAGTAAAAGGTGGAGGATGGAAAATTGTATTTTCATGCTTTAGTGTCTCCATACAGCAACTGAAAGAGGACAGAAATTAATTAAAAGTATGCTCCATGTTGCAGCATCAGCTTCAGAATGCTCATTTTTTAAATTTATTTATAGCCTGTCTTATTCCTCAAAAGAGTTCAGGCAGCTACAAGGATAAAAACAATAAAATCAAGGAAAAATACAACTTAAAAAAAATCCCAACCAGGGATGATATCCAGTGGAACAAAATGTCAGTTATCACACATCTGACTAGATCATCTCCCCTAGAGTTGACATACCACAGTTACTAAAAATGGTCTCTTTTGTTCCTTGTTTCCAGTTTATTTCATTTTGGGTGATTCGTTACTGTGGTTGTAGTTTTGTTCTGCTGTGACAGATCGTGCTGCAGCTAACACCATTTTGCTCAGGGCTTTGTGCTGTTTTTAAGTGATTATTCAGGAGAAATTCCCAGGAGAGAGATGACAAGATCAGAAAGCCTAAACTTCTGTATGGCTCTAGTTCCAAAGCACAGGACTGATTTCCAGGAGACTTGTACCAGTTTACACTCTGACTCTTAGCTGGTCCATTTGTTGGGAGTTGAGCTCTCAGGTTTATGGGAGGGGTCTTGGCCTGGGGTAGAGGACTAAGGGGTGTTGTATCCATTGCCTTTTGTAATTACAACCCCAACTGTGGTAACTGATGAGTGTGGCCAGAGATGAACAGAAGAGAAGATTCTACCCAGAGGGAGCTCCCTGGAATAACTGATCAGGGAGTAGGGGATTGGGAGCACCTGGTGACATGTTCCCCTCCACAGACAGTGATGGATGTATTATGGTCTGTGTCCTTTTATGGGCCCTTTATACTCTAGAAAAAAACAATATTATTTGTACTGGTCCCTGCCAGATACTATACGGTTGTGGTGTTGTGGTAGGTATCTCAAGACCTTGCCGGTTGGAGATTAACAGTGTCTAGGGGTGCTGTCCCTAGCTCCTCCATGAGACCAGGCATTCCTCAGTGGCAGGGCTTGTGTCTCCACCATCACATTAGGAAATCCCAGAGATGGACACAGTATTTTTCCTGTCTCTTGGGAAAGCTGTAAGGGCATGTTCCCTCTCCCCCCGCACCATCATATCAGGGGCTTTCTGGGAACACTGATCTTCTCAGGCTGGGAGCCCCCTGAGAGCAGAGGACATTGTACTCCCACCAGCTTGTTTCCAGTGTATACTGTGGGTGTCTGTTGGAGGCAGTGGGTGGGAAGAAGAAGAAAAACAGGTACAAGAAATTGAGGTGGTCTAAGACAGAATCATAGGCAGGGGTTCAGTAAGCATGCACTGAGTAATTTATTAGAGTTTCCAAGCCCCTTAAATGCCCTGGTAAAAGAATGATTACAATGCAGTAGTAAGGAAGATAAAACCAAGATCTTGGGTATATGGGGTTAGGGGGATTCATTAGCAGAAAATCACCATGGGGATAAACACCTTTGTCTTTCAGGGAAATGTCTCTCCAGTGGGTTAATCATAGGAGGTTAGGGGATTACCACTTAGAGATAAGAAACTTGCTGAAACCATCTCCAGTGTGATGTTTGGAATAAACAAGGGTGCTCTCTCATTCAACACATATCTCTTATCCATTTATGGTGTCCTACAGATGTCTGACTAGCCACAGGATTCTTGGAGTAAGTGGACAATCAGCTTCTTGGACCGGAGTTGACCATCATTCATTAGACAGGGGCCATGTGGGCTGAGCCCTTGGCCTCTGCCTCCTGCCTCCTGGTTCTCTCTGCTTCAATTTGGTTAATTACAGAGCCAGACTCTTTCTGGGCTGGTCTGGAAGAAGGTGCTGGAAGGCAGGAAGATGCAATGGGAAGGTGGCAGCTGGGGTAGTCATCTCTTATTCTGGAAGGGCTGTTATCTGGAAGAGCAAGGAGTCAGTTTGGGCCTTCTAGGGCATCTTTTATCTTGGATCAGACAACAGTGACCTAAGCATTAGGATCAAGCTCATAGCTCATGAGGTGTGATATTCAGGCAAAACTAAGGGTTCACAGAGAGCCTGTTCTTTATATTATCTCCTCTTACCTTGGAGCAAACCAAGGTTTATAAACATCAGATAGAAACTGAGGCCTGGGGAAATTAAATGACCTGCCCAAGGTTATACAGCTCATAAGTAATAGGGACTCTACTCTCACCTGACACTAGTCCCACTCTCTTTGCTCCCTGGAGTCCCTGTCTGTGGGCCACACCTTAGGAAGACCTCTTTTATAACTCATCACCCACCCCTAGCTTGGGCATGGGCTGTCAACTTCAGCACTGAGGGAGACCTGTTTTAAGTTGTCTTGAATCACTAATACCTCAGTGTGAGTGAGTTTGAAATCCTTCTCAAGAGCCATGGAAGATTAGGAAGTTTCTAGACCTCAGAGCAAGCCGGCTTGGGGAGCTTGGGGGAGGACATATATAGGGACTAAAGGCAAAGAAAGGAGAAACGGAGCTGCTGATCTCACAGTTGATCACAGACACAGTTGATCACAGCTCTCTAATTCCCACTCCACCACCTTCTCAAGGGACTTCTTCACACTGCCCACATGCATCAGAATAAGAGCAGTAGCCTTTCATTAAAGACTTAAATCTCAGAAACAAAAGCCCTGAGGGAAGCGGGGTAAGGAATGGAGGTGCCACAGGAGGTGCCACAGGCCTGGAGTTAAGTACCCACCTAGACACCTCACTCCACCCTACAGGCTGTGCTGCTCCAGCCCATCCTGAGTGATTTAATTTTCAATTGTTTCATTCCTGCCACTAAACTTGTGCTTCTTCCGCAGTTTTCATGAACACGGCCATCCCCATTGCCGCGGTCCTCATCGTAAGTGGGGCCTTTCTCCCTCTCCTGATGGGGGGTTGGGGAGGGTATCTGCTGTGAGAGGTTCTCAGGTTTAGCCCTTCTGCTCAGGGACTGCCTAGACAGCTCAGCAGGGCTGAAAATAGGGTGAGGGATTCAAAGTCTCAACAGGGAAAGAATCCCTCCCTCCCTCTTCCCAGGCAGGCAGGGGCTTCTTCCAGCCTGGAAGACCTAAGGTGTGGTCTTTAGAGAAATTAAATTTCCTTTTCAGAATAGCTATCAGGCCTTTTCATTGTAAATGTAAAAATTGTTTATCATAAAGATGTGGGAGACTTAGAAGGGAAAGTTCAATGAAAATTCAAATCACCCATAATCCACTGGCAACATCTTTTATGCATTTCTTTCCAACCTTTTTTTAAAGGCGCATAATGTGACATTTTTACAAAAATAGGATTGGCTGCATATGTAGCTTTGCAGTGCGCTTTTTCGACATGTAAGATTCTGGCCACAAGGTCATTAAATATTACAATGGTGGTTTTTCTAAAGCGGTTGTTACTGAGGCTCTGTGTGTAACTAACTCAACAGTGCAACAAGCAGGTGCCCCCAGGAAAGTCTGGTCCCACCAGCCTGCAGCCCCTGACTCAGGGCTTCCATCTCTGGCCTCTGTGATGGCTGCAGTTCTTTAAAAAGATGCATTTATGTCCCCTGGGGCTATTATTCCTACACTGTGGTAAGTTCACAGCCTGTCAGGCGGGCTTGGGAATTCATTTTCAACATGATTTATGAGGCTGGTTCCTGGCCCAGGGTCTTGGAGAGCTCTGGTTCACTGAACCAACCAGGTAGCCAGGGCAAGCTTGGCAAGGGGTGGTTTTGTAATGATTGTGTTCACATTTCCCAGACTGAGAACTGCTATCTGAGGAGCTGGCTCAGCCTGAGGGTACCTTCCTGGGAAACTCCTGGCAAGGAACTGGGTGGGAGAGGTGGGAGCTACCCTTGTCCTCCAGCTTGAAGTCTGAACTTACTGGGGATATTTCTGTGAGGATGAGGAATGTGTCCTAACTGAAAAGTTCCTTTAGCTCTCCTGTTCCAGCCCTCTTGCTTCCCTCCAAGAGACTGAGCACTGCCAGTGGGGAGGTGACTACGCTCAGTCACCCCATTTCACTGATGCCTTTGTCCTCAGACCTTCGTGGGCCATGACAGCTTTTTCAAAGGGACTGACTTCTCGCCCTCAGTGGCCTTTGCCTCCCTCTCCCTTTTCCACATCCTGGTCACGCCACTGTTCCTGCTGTCCAGTGTGGTCCGGTCAACAGTGAAAGCTCTAGTCAGGTGAGAGGAGGATCTTCAACGGTGATGGGTGTGCAGCTCATGGGGCAGCTCCCAGCTTGCTCTGTTGCTGCTGGGACCATGGTGATTGGCTGAAGCTGGTTGCTTAGAGGAAGACAGGCCATGCATGCCTGACTTCCCCACCATCTCTGAGAAAGGACTAGCCAAATTACTTACGTACCTTTGACATTAAATCAATCTAAAAAGTAACCTAATCCAGACCCTAACCTACTCCAGCTGGCTAGTCAACCTTAACGAACCCTGGTAACATCTGTTGTTCACCATGCACAAGGCACCCTCTGGTGTATCCTTCCAGAGTGAGATTTGAGAGGACCATGCCTTAGGACCTTCTCAGAGCTGCCTTCTCAGGCCTCACCCTCCACCCTCTCCCCTCCCCTCTGCCCCTGGCAGGGGTGAGGGGTGTGTCTGTGCTTCCTCTGCAGTGTGCAAAAGCTGAGCGAATTCCTGTCCAGTGCAGAGATCCGAGAGGAACAGTGTGCTCCCCGGGAGCCCCAACCACAGGGCCAAGCCAGCAAGTACCAGGCTGTGGTGAGTGTCCAGTTCAACCACAGTCATTTTCTCTAATGCCTGTCATTTATACCCTGCTGTGTCCTGCCTCAGCCTACCCTCACTGGAATGAGGACTGCATTCCCTGCACAGTTCCCAGCTCCCTAGGCCCTCACCTCCTTCTAACCATCCCCAGCCCCTCAAGGTTGTGAACCGGAAGCATCCCGCACGGGAAGATTGTCAGGGCCTCATGGGTCCATTGCTGAGAGTAGGTGGCCCCAGCACAGACGGGGATCCTGACAACTGCTGTGTCCAGGTGAGTCCTTGACCTGCACCCCATGCTTGACCACCATCTCCAGAAAGGAGCTCAGCACCTAAAGGGCCATGGCCCTGTGTGCTGAGACCTCCACCTGAAAGGCCACCCTGCCTCTCTGACCTCAGTATCCTGCCCGTCTGTACTGTCCTGATACCAGAGACAATGCTTCCATCTTCACCAAGTAAAGGCACAAGTGGCCTTCTCTCGTGGAGGGGGTCAGCATGAGAGGGTCATTCTCCCACTACCCTGACCTGGAAGCAATATATGAACTGGAATCAGTGGTTTTTGGCTTTCATGGAGAACTGGAGGAAAGAGATTATTTAAACTGAGAACGCATTGTCTGTTCTGTGGGGTGTCACTGATGAAGATCATCGGAGGCTTCTTCACGTGGACCCCTGATGGAATCCCCACACTGTCCAACATCACCATCCGTATCCCTCGAGGTATGGTCCAGCTCAGTCCCTTCCATTCTCTGAAGATGTCCCCTTGTTGTAATGTCTGGAGTGTCCCCCTCCCCATGTCCCACAAATTGACATGAAAAGAAAAAGATAATTAGAGTATTATGAGTCCTTGCTCTATGCACAGTCCTGGGCGTGCCCTGGGGTAGGAACCCTAGAGGGGAGGGTGATCTTACTCCAGGAGGTGTCACTGTGCTAGGCCGGAGTGCAGCAGCTAAGATGAGGCAAGACGGCAGGACCTTAACATCAGACCATCTGCTTCATAGAGTATAGGAGCTTCACAGAAATAAGAGCAGTGGTGGGGGGAGGAAGTATGAAAGAGGTAGGGTTTCTGAGAATGAGCAGCTCCCCAGGCCATGAAGCTGGCTGGTGATTCTGGAAGAGGTAGCCATATGAGCAAAGCTTGGAGGTGGGTGGAGGTGGGCACCAGGGTGACCTTTGCTGGGACCCTAAATTCACACTAGAGCACATCCAAAGAGAGAAGCCCGTGTGAGGGAAGAGCCAGGGAAGGGAGGATATAGTTTTCTAGAAAAAAGTTAAAGGAATCCCTGGGAATTCCAGGTAGGAAGAAAGCAAATGGTGGCCTCAGGTTTGGGTGCATCTGTCTGTCTAGCTGTTCGGGCTTCCTTCTCATCCCCTGCCCACCTCCTGCCACCCTCTTTCCCCACAGGCCAGCTGACAATGATCGTGGGCCAGGTGGGCTGTGGCAAGTCCTCGCTCCTACTCGCCACCCTGGGGGAGATGCAGAAGGTCTCTGGGGCTGTCTTCTGGCACAGGTAACAAATGAATCCTCAGGCTCAGTTAGTGGAGAAAGACTAACAGTGGGCAGGTGGGCAGCTGTCTTTCTCAGGTGAGGATGATCTTGCATTTATTAAGTAACTACTGTGTCTGCAGTGAGTACTCAGTCCATGCAGTTAGTTATTGTTTTCATTACTGCCGTCCATATTCATTAAACCCTCACTATGTGTCAAGTGCTTGACAAAATCTTTTGAATGTTTTATTTCATTTCATCCTATGACATCCAGCAAGGTGTAAGACTATTAATAGTTCCCATTTTTAGATAAGGATTAAACTCTTCACCCTAATTCACTGGCTAATAAATGACAGAGCTGGAATTTGAACCTTTTTAACTCCAAATCCCATACTTGCTCAGCCACACCACCTCCCCATGTGGGGAACTGCAGCACGAATGTGGGTTTCCGGCTTGGTCATCAGCAAAACTGACACAGACCATTCTGGGGGTGTTTACAGGAGCCAGTGATAACTCAGACAAACAGTGGGTTTTAAGCAAAGATCACTATCATAATTAAAGAGTCAGAATCCCAGGCTGAGTCCTTTATGAATCTATTATTTATGCCCACCTACTTCCAAAAAGCACTTGACGTTAGTTGATAAGTGGTATGTCTAAAATGGTAGCCTTTTAAAATTGAGAAAGAAAAAAACCAGGAAATGAAGAGGATGTAAAAGTGTTCCGAAACTTGGGCAGAACAAGACTTTCACAGGCAGAACAAGACTTTTGCAGGCAGCACAAAACCCACAGCTTGGAGCCCCACAGTAGCCAAAAGAAAGCGGGACCAAGGAGGTTTGCTAGCAGTGGTTCCAAAGAAAACTCTGCAACCATTTCAGCAAATGGACAAGCTTTCCAGAGCAATTATTTCTTGGGGGAAATTATCATTCAAGATGTCAGATTTTTCGAAAGTGTGAGTGCAGAAGTGAGAGTAAAGACCTAGGGGCCATACATGCACCCCCATTTCCTACTCAACCAAAATGTCTCCAAATGCTGCATCTCACAGATGGCAAGTTTTACTTCTCAGCCGTGCTGTGGGCTGGCAGATGAGCCCCTTGGATTTCCTGTAATCTCAGTCTCTGGGGCCTTAATTCCACTGGGGAACATGGTGTATTTGAGGGTGGAGGAGTTTCTGCCTCTATTCCTTATGTTATCTGGGAATTTTTCAACACAGAGAAAACCTAAGCATGGAGTTTGCAGTCACTTTGCCTGTTGGTTCAACTCACTGCCCCTTGGGGGCAGTGAAGATCCTTTACCCATTGGCTGACTGGAATACAGGGCCCCCCAGGACATTGGCAACTGAAGAAAACAACCAATATTGATTGACACCTGCTATGCTTAGCACAGCACAAGCATATCTCATTGAAGCCTCCCACTAACTACCCCCACTAAGTGTTATCACCCCATTTCACTGAACAGGTACTGAGGCTCAGTGCAGTTGGGTGACATACTGACCCACCTGTAGAACAGGGACCCAAGCCTTTACTCCTTCCCTCAAGGCTGGCCACTGCCTTGGGTTCCCATAGTCTTACTTCCAGGGCCTATTCTCCAAGTTCCATGTGGAAAGCAGACCTTTCTTTTCTAGATGCATGGAAGAGCCCAGAGACTGGGGTTGCCCTGGACTCTCCTTTCTGTGTTCCACTCATTTTGAGTCAAGCCCCCTCAAAGCCTGGTTTCTCATTTTCTCCACCTCCTTTTTACTTCCCTTGCCTTTGGGTATCCTCATGGCAGCATAGGTACCTCTCCTCCTCTTCAAAGGCAGCAGGCCTGCTTAGCAGGGGTTTAACTCCACCCTGCCTCGGGCCCCACCTTTTCACCAAGCAGTGCCAAACCTTAGGATCTACTGCTGCCTCTATTGTTCAGAAACCTCTGTGCCATCGCAGGAAACAAAGGGAACTCTCCAGAGAAGCTAACATTGAGCACCTCCTTTGTTTCAGGCACTGGGCTAGACTATTTCATCATTTGAGTCAGTCTTCAACAAACTCAGTGAAGTAGGTATTACTATTATTCCTATTTAACAGGTGAGGAAGTTATTGTAGAGCAAGTTATCCAAGGCCATCCAACTCTTGAGAGGCAAAAGCAGACTTTTTATTGAGGTGCCCAGGTGCATGAACTTTCACCGTGTGCTGAAGTGGAGTTTGCAGCAAACTCCAGCAGCCCCTTTGGCCATGACAGCTCTCCACTTCAGCATAGCCACAGCCAGGATGCTCAGAGTTCTGTCCTTTCTGCTCTCCTTCTCCCCACTGGACAGCCCAGGACCCAGCTCCTATCTCTTTTTGAGACTGGGGCTGGGAGAGGTCATGTTGAAAGATCCCCATTTCTTCAGGATCTGTTTTACCCTCCTCCATAATGCTGCCTCTCTCCCAAGCCTAGCAAGATGCACCAGATAGTGTGCAGCCAACCCACAATGTGTGCATGGCTCCACCTGATGCTACTTTGCTTGGATGGCTTCACTCACCCCATGTTGAGCACTAGGAATAGCAATAGGATTGCAAAGATGATTAAGGCATGACCCCTGCTTTAGTAAGTGATGAGGAAGGAGATAAGTGTTGTAACTGAGCAACAGCAAACTCCACAATCGAGGAGAAAAGGCTCACCATGGATGTGTATTTGAGCCCTGAATGTTGAGTGTAGTTTCATAGATGGACAAGGTAGGACTGAGAGCAGGAGGTGTTCTAGGCAGGGAAGCACATGGGCAAAGGCCTGCTGATGCTAAAGGACATGGCCTGGTCCTGGAACAGTGATTGTGGGTACTGAAGAGATTTGGCTTAGGTCAATCACTTCTGTATACCAGACCCAGGAAATAATATTTTACCTGAAGGTTGTAGGAGAATCATGTTGGCATAAAGGATAAGAGTGAGAGAGGCCTCAGGAAAGAAAACCATTTAACTCACTATAGTAGCTAAAGAAGGAAGTCTGGACAGGTCCTACTCAGTTGGATTCATTTGTTGTTAGTCTCTCAAAACCGTGGATATAAACACAACTCTGCACACAGATACACCTACCCTGGGCAGTGAATTAAGGTGAGACTGTAAGTTGAGGACCCTCTCTATTATGAACAAGAATTCTTGTGCCTCAAACACTGGACCCCAGGTCTTCTGGGAGGATGATATACTTGCAGAGAGAGCCAAGAGCAAAATAGCTTTTCACCTGGAAGCCCCTCCTGTCTGCAACCAGAGGCAAGAGTGAGCCAGGTCCAAAACCTGGGAATCAGTTAGTCAGAAAGAGCTCCAGGGGCACAAAAAGGAAAGATGGGTTGTTAGGAGGCCCAGGATGAAAAAATGCTTTGGGGTTATCAGTTTATTTGTATAACTGTCCATTTGTTCCTTTAATGAGCAACTGAGCTATGTGACAGAAAGCTCTGGAGACAGGCTGCCTGGGTTCAAATCTGGGCTCTGTGCTTTGGGAAATTCCGTGACCTTTGTTAATGTCCATTTTCTTCTATTACCCAGGATTTGATGTGGGCTTAGCCTAACATGTAGTAAATGCTCTATAAATATTATTGTAAATATTATTGTTCGACAGTGTGCTTCTATGCCAAGGACAAAATCGCTCTGTTGCTCTTTAATTATACCCCAGGCTGTCTCCCAGGAGAGACTGCAGTGAGCTCCCAGGGACAGGAACCCTATCTTATTTGTCCTCCTGTAGTCATGCCTATGCTAAGTGAATCAACCAGGGACACTTATGACCTCAAAGAGACCATTGTTACGAATGTATCTTTACATCTCTCTCCTTCCACATCCTTGTCCAAGCTATTCCCCTAACCCAGAGTTCCACTACCCAACTTTCCCCCACTTGGAACGTACTACTGCCTCAAGTACAGGTTTCCTCATTTCATTGCACTTCACTTTATTTCACTTCCCAGATACTGTGTTTTCTATAAATGATTATAAATTTGAACATGGCCACCCTGCTTACAGCAAGTCTATCGGCACCATTTTTCCAACAGCATCACTCATATGTACATCGTGTTTTTAGAGATCATGCTATTTCACTTCATAGACTACAGCACAGTATATATGTAGCTCTCCTATGCACCAGGAAACCAAAAAATTCACATGACTCACTTTATTGCAGTATTTGCTTGACAGCAGCGGTCTGAGCCAGAACCACAATATCTCTGAGATGTCCCTGGACTGTGCTTGCCTGCTCCTGTGTCTGTCCCCTCCACACATTGAGCTCACTAATGGCAGGGCTGCAGGACTGGATTATTCCACGTTGACCCCCCCCACCCCAGGCCCCAGCACAGGATACATGTTTTGTAAACCACTCTGTAAGGCACAAAAGAAAAGAGCTGGTGCTGTCCTCAGGGAGCTCACCAGACCTGAAGGATGGAGGCATAAGAAAACATCCTCGTGTGGGTGTGGAGAGTTCATCCCATAAAGCTCCTGCACTAGGGGCTGGAGAGCTGTTATAACAGCCCTAAGAGATCCTATCAACCAGCCAGCTCAGGTCTCAGGGAGAATTGCCCCACTCCCAAACAGTCACCTCAATTACATCCACACCCACACCCTTCCCCACCCTGCCTGGCTCTCTGCTTCAATACACTGTCAACCTGGGAATTTGTAAACCCTCTCCTTCATTTTTAGAAGGAAAACATTTTGATGAAAAGTCAATATTAGCAAAAACACTTAGATAAGAAATTCCCTCTCTGGAAATAAAGAATAAAGCCATTAATGTCCATTGTAGAATGATTTACATGTCCTCAAAGGTTTCCAGGCTTCCAGGGAGCCACAAGGTCCCAGAAAAGCACCAGGGTGGGAATAATAGCCCCACATCTTGATGAAGAACTGTAGATGGGTGTCACTGGAGTTCTCCGCTGCCTCTGCCCCCACCACCTGCTGAGACCACCACCTATGGACAGTTTACTATTTCTGTGCCCACTCTGCAGGCCTGCACACTGTTTGGCCTCAGCCTGCCTCAGAACATGTTACCCTGCGGTGGTTGGTGGGAAAGTGCCTTCTGCACCTCCCCAAGAGGTGAGAAATAAGCTCTTCTTAGGACTGTCCTATGGACTGATCTGCCCATCCTGTCTCTGGAGTCATTGGGTAGTTGAGGTGAGAGCTCGAGTGTACCCCAGATATTCTGGAGAAAGCAAGTGTGGTGAGATGCCAGGTAGACAGGAGAAGGGATACTGTGTGGAGGCAAGAAAGCAGTTTTAGCAACCAGAAGGTGTCTGACTGTAGTCCTGACTCTGCCACTCTTGCTTTGTGACTTTGGGCAGAATGCTTCACTCACTGAGATTCACTGATCTTGTCTATGCAATGAGAAAAAAAAAACCTTTCCTGTTAAAGGATTGGCCTAAGTATTCAATGATATAATTGGAGAGGCACTGTGCAGGGAAAGTAACATTTCAGCAATGGGTCTGGGTGGGGCAGGGTGAATGGACTCCGGAAATCTATATCCCAGTTTCTTCATTTCCACTTCTTCCCTTTTCATCTATTGCTGAGGCCTTAAATGAGTGTTGAGGTCATTTAGTTCCTTCTGTTTCACCTTTGGGACCAAGCACCAAACTAGAAAGAATGATGATTCCCCCCAGTTCTCAAACCCTACACCCTTCCCTCCTACTATGAGCTATATTTAAAATAAGTCCTCCCACTGTCACTATGAGGTTTGTACCATCACCTCAATTTTATCAATAAGGAGACAGAGACTGCCTTAGGTAGAGGAACTTGCTGAAGTTTTCATAGCCAGTGAACAGAGAAGCTCCTCTACATCAAACTTTAGATCCCATATTCTTACCACTTCACCATGCTGCTTTCCCTCTTGCGCTGCCTCCTCTTCCAACCTGGAATTCCCTACCCATGCCCAACCTCTAATTCTCTCCCTCCATCTCCACCATTTCAGTCACCCCTTCAAGGGTTTACTTGAGTCCTTCCTTGCTTTCTCAAATTTCTTCTTCCAAACTACTTTTTAATTGGGATTTTCTCTGATTCTAACAGAATGTACACCAATGAGAAAAGATACATTCATATACAGAACCT
Source organism: Uropsilus gracilis (assembly GCA_004024945.1). NCBI lineage: Eukaryota > Metazoa > Chordata > Mammalia > Eulipotyphla > Talpidae > Uropsilus > Uropsilus gracilis. Next base: position 57,283 of record PVHY01000099.1, on the reverse strand, counting down.
AATAATTAAACAAACAAACAAACCTGGTAGCCCATCACCCAGAAACTGCCTGTCTTTTCTCTGTGTGTTTGTACATGTGTTTGCATGTATCTCTTTTCCACCTTTCTGTAATGTTCTCTTGTTCCTCCTTTCCTTGTGGCCCTGTAATTTCCTGAGTTCTGTTCCTATCTAGTTCGCTCTAGCAGACCTTTAGCCCATTGAGAGTCAGCTCTGTGCCAAGATAAAGAATGTGGGGTTGGAGAACTGGGGGGATTTTCCTTTGAGTTCAGAGCTTGTCTCAAATGTACAGACCAAGGAGCAATGAAATGCCCCCATCACTCACTTAAGACCCAGAATTCATGTGAGAAATTATATGTCTTGTTCACCATTCTTTACATTTCGGATTAAAGCATACATGAAACCTTGGGATACTAGGGCTACACTGCAAAGAGTTTATGAACCAACATTCACACCCCAGCATCCCCTCTTTCTAGCCCTATAACATTGGTCACCTTATGTATACTCAGAGCCTCAGTTTTCTTGTCTGTGAAATGGGAATACTAACACCTCCTCAGAGGACTGTGAGGATAAAATGGTGAATACAGCTTCACACAATGCCTGATATGAGGATGACCTGCAAGTAGTGCTAGCTCCCTCCCTTCCTTCTTCCTGGATGATTCACATATTAGTTAGCAACCTCCATTTAGTACAGGGCTGTCCTGTGTTAAGTACTGTCGGGGTTGAAAAGGTATTTTTCCTGCCTTCTAATCCCAATGGACATAAAAGGCTAATGCAGCAGCTGATTAGAAAGGAAAGTTGTCCATTATAAGGTCTAATTGAGCAGCCCCGTCAGTCTGCAAACTGAGTTAAGGCCAAGAGAGCTCATTGTATACTGGGTCCTGGGGGAAACCACAGATATGTCTTCCTGCACATAAGTAACCCAATGCAACTCTGGAAGCAGTCAAGGCAGGAAGGCTCCAGAGATACGCTTATCTGCCTTGTGGCCACAGAGTTGAAATCTGAAAGCTTTGAAGTTTTTTTATCTGTCTCATGTTGCCTGCTTGTTTGTATATTATAGCATTCTGGTGGTGAGAGGTGAGGTGAATTGAAAGAATGAAATGAGATCAACAAAGATTAGAGAACAGGATCGGAGGGATGGTGAATACTTATCCATCAGGATCTCTATTCCATTCTTGGTCTCATCAGGGAACAGAAAGAAGTTTAATCATACTCCTTCCTATTTCTGTTTTTGTCTGTCCTGATTTTCCTGACAAGAAAAGCATTTATCAGAATTATGGCAGGGGAAGTCACAATGAAATAATACAGCATGGACATTAAGAACATGAAGCTTTGGGGTCAGACATCTATTTTCTTTTCTACTTGCTGTTGGTATGACTTTGAGCAAGTTACTTAGCCTCTCTGTGGCTCTTTTTTGTCTTCTTTTTTTGCCTGTAAGGTGGGAACACTCAAAGTAAACCTCCTTTTTATAATTATCTTTAACTTTCAAAGAGATGATACTTTTACAGTGTTTATTACAGTGCTGCTAAAAGTTTAATAACTGTTACGTAATTTTAGTGTTCTTAAAGTAAGATCTGCATGAAGGCAGAGTGAATTGTTTTTCACCAAATGTACATGTCAGAAGTACTTATTTCATTGGCAGGAGACTGCTTCTGGAAGTTTGATAGGTGATCTGGAGCAGGAGAAAGAACACTGACAAAGTTGGGACCAAAATACAAATCAGTCACACTCGGTGCTTTTCAAAAATTATTTCATTATAATCTACAATATGAAATGCCTTTTATATCACAAAATCCACTACATTCATGAATTGATAGATAAGAGGGAAAAATTTTCACAAAAAAATTATACATCTTGGCCACATGGAGTACATACTGATTTTTTTTTTTAGTTGCAATTTTCTTATTTAAGACCCAACTTTTGAGTCCTAATCCCAGTTTGAAAATGGTGTAAAAAATGATTATGACCTTGGGAAAATCACTTTCCCTCTTTGAGCTTCAGTTTCCTTAATCATAAAATAATCTTGATGCTCTGCCAGCTTCATCCCTACTCTGAGGCCAGGAACACTGGTTCAGTCCTGGGTATTGAAAGAATGCTCATCCAGGAGGACCAAAGATAGAGAAGAGTACTTTCTGCCTTTTGGGGACATTGGGGGTGAAAGGGGTAGGGTTTGCTTTTCCTCAAAGCCCTGGTAGAATAGAAAGACAATGGAGTGAAAAGTAACTGATCTCATTCTCTCCCATTTATGCCCCACCAGCCTTCCTGACAGCGAGCAGGGAGAAGACTCCAGGTACAGCCTTGGATCAAAAAGGGGAGGGAGCTCTGATGGGGATGGGGATGCTGAGATGGATTCTGGAGTGTGCAGTCTACATAATTTCAGGGACTCGGGCCCTTATAAGGCATGCATTCTCAAAAAGGGGAAATTCTGGTACTTAGGGAGAGAAAAAAACTTAAAATGGTTTTTGGCCCTCCAAAGGGCCATAGTATATAAACAGATGTACTATGTATCTTTGGTATTAAGCTCCCTTGGTGGATAATCCAAAAAGCAATTCGTAGTGGAAAGGGAGACAAGGAGGAGGCTGCTAATAGATACAGGGTTTCTTTGGGGACAATCAAATACTAAGAAATCAGAGAGTGGTGATGACTGGTTTGCCCTGTAATATAATAAAAAAAAACAAACAAACATTGAATTGAGAAAGAAATGTGATTGAGAGATGACAATTAGGAAAAAAATGACCTGAAAGAGTCATAGGGGTGATGGTGAAAACAGAAGAGAGAAACAGGGTTATAAGGAGAAGGAGTGGGTACCCCAAGCCAGACAGAAAAATTTGTCATGTTGCTTTAGGTTCAATGTACAGGTCTAAAAATCCCAAGGGAAATAGAGCATGAGACTCTGAGAAACTTAAAACCTTCTCTAACTGCTCTTCTTCCAAGAACATTTGAGACACCCTGGAAGTGGTGTCAGCAAGGGGAAGGTTGACTCAACTTTGTAACTAAGTTTAAGCTCTGGTCTTCACTCTCCAACACTGAAGAGGCTTCACCTCCTGTGTTTTCTCTGCCCTTTCTCCCACCTTGTCCCCAAGTGCCAGGGTGTGATGACAGGCCCCGCCTCTCTAGCTATTATGATCTTTGTTCTCGAGCCAAAACTTAAGCCTCGTGGTATGTGACAAGTATGAATGTGTGGATGCAAACACAGGAGAGAATATTTGACACTGGAGCAGTTCAAGGCAGTCCAGGGCACATGGACATCACAGCTGATCGTGTCTGTCCTGGCAGTTCCTCAGGATTCCATGGCTGTCTTCTGACAGGGCCACATGGGGCAGTAGATCACGTCTGGAGCCTTCCCACTTCCCACATTCCACTGGTTTCCACCCACAAACTGCAAGCTCCAAGGCAGCCTGCTCAGCTGGCCTGACTGACCAGAATGATCCCAACCCTGGCCACTGTGCAGCCCTATTGGCCCACATTCTCACATGTGCATCTGAACCCCAATGAAGAGACTGGACCTCAGGGAGCCATATATTGGTCCTCATGCTTCTGTGATGTGGAAGAGTTTTTCCTAAGAGTCCACATTTGTGATGCCTCTGCATACTTCTTAGCCACTCTCCCCAAAATTGTCATGCAAGACATTGCAAGGGGGCAAGCAGTCGTCATCCCTCTAAGATGGCCATGCCTCATTTCCACATCTCTCCTACATGTATGGCCACAGACAGCCATGGCTGCAGGCTTAGTTACAAGGATCACAATCCACATGCATGTGGGGTTTGAAGGAACCCAAAATATCAGTGGGGAGCTCAGTCCACTCTATGAGCCCTGAAGATGTGTCTTTCTTCCTCTACTGCAGCCCAGAGCGGGAGCCAGTGACTGACTCAGATATCAGGTACCATATCCCACAAGCACCTGCCCTCACAGGGACCTTGAGGCCTGGGAACAACAGAGCTCTAGAGGGCAACCCCAGATCCCAGCCCTGTCCTGGGGAGCAAGCCAGGGAGGGGGACCTGCACTCCTTGTGGTTTGGCAGCCACAGCCAGTTCTGCATTAATCATTTTTTACCTGGTCATCTTCCCCTTTTTTATTCCTTGATCTTCAAAAACAACACAGTAATTGTGGTTTCCTCAGTTCCATTCTTACAAAGTCCCACTTGGAGAGTTACCTGCTAAAGTCAAGACCAAGTGGCTTGAGGGCTACAGAAGGAAAGAGGAAATCAGGGGTCACATGTTTACTTAGTTGGCACACTATGGCTCCTCCTTGGCTCTGGGGAGAGACTCAAAAGGAGAACTGACTACAGGGCTGGTGCAGGCTGCATACAGGGCAGGGAGGGACCAAGGACCCATCCTCCAGGTCAACTAAGATGTGCGCACCCAGCCTGTCTGGGGTCCAAGAAATAGGGAAGGCCACCAAGGACACACACAAAGCAAACTTCTGCCAACTGTACTTCCCCATCTTAGCACAGCCCTGTCCCCTTGCCTCAGGCTAGGCCCTCAGCTTGACAACCCCGTCTGAAAATGAGTACTGGAGATGCTCCCCTCCCCCCTCCTCCCACTACTTTTTTTCAGGAAGAGAGGCCCTGTAGCCTATGCTTCTCAGAAACCGTGGCTGCTAAATGCAACTGTGGAGGAGAACATCACCTTCGAGAGTCCCTTCAACAAACAACGGTAAAAGCCTCTCAGAGGGAGGTTGGGGGGGCGGGGGATTAGTCCCAGGCAGCATTCTTGGCCCTGCCCAGCCCCCAAGCCCTAGCAAGATGGCCTCCATTGATCACCCACACTAAATCATCCTGCTCTCCTGGCCACTTGTCTGGATTCCAGCCTATTCCATATGGTCCACCTGGAAAAAGTCCAGATGTGCCTGACAGCCGGGCACTCCAGCTCCTGTGGGTAGGAGGAGGAAAGGGCAGAAGCCCTGCCCCCTTCTCATGAGACCAGTGGGAAGACTGACCCAGCTGTCCGTGATTCTCCGTTCTTAATTCCCTACCCCCAGTTCACAGCACATGCACCTTTTTCCCTCCAGTGATAATAATAACCACTAAGATTAACTGAGCTCTTACATCATGCCAGGGGCACTGCCAACCTCTTTTTACTCATGATTTCCCTTAATGCTCACAACAGTCTCAGTAGGCAGATACTATTATTATCCCAGTTTTGCAGATGAGGAAGTCAAGGCTCAGAAAGGTTAAGTAACTTGCCCAAGGTCACCCAGTCAGTCAGTGACAAATGGGACTCAACTTCAGGGCTCCCCGGCACCTAAGTGCTTGTCACCAGTACACTCTGAGCCATGTATGCATGCTAGCTGTCCCCTGCCTAAGATAAGAGCTGCCCAGGGAAGTGTGAGAAGAGCAGACTGAGCAAATATTTGACCAACCATCATCATTACTGCCTAAACTGACCAGCAGTGATTTTCCCTGGCAGTGCCCCACGCATGGGCCCTGGCTGTAGCTTTTCCCACTACACAGGGGCCAGGAGCCCCCTCTTGTCACTTTCATGGCATGTTTGCTCCCATCCAATTCCATCCTTCAAATATTTAACTTGCTCGAAGACTGTGTGAGTTGCTGCCCTCAGCTCTTTTCAAGCTCACATGGTGTTTGCTTGCACCCAAGCACGAGGCCCATTAAAGCCACTGCTTACCCCAGGCACAGCTGCCCAGAGACTAATGACCCTCTCTGCAAGTGCTCAACTCTGCCAGGCTGACCAGATGTGCCCCCTCCACCCCCAACTCAGGTACAAGATGGTCATTGAAGCCTGCTCCCTGCAGCCAGACATCGACATCCTACCCCATGGAGACCAGACCCAGATCGGGGAACGGGTTAGTATCAGCTGCCAAGAGGTTTTCTCACAGCTGGCAACTTGTCACATGGGCTCCTCACCACGAGATAGGGAGAGGTGACTCCAGGTCTCACTCAGGGAGAGCAGCCCCTGGGAAATGAGAGAGTAAAGGCTGAAGAGCTGCCCATAGCCATCTGCAGTGGGATCAGAGGAAGCCCCTTCAGTCCTGGGCTGCTGCTTGTCCTTGACAGGCTGTCAGTCCTGCCAAGTGGCAAGAGTCAACTTTGCGCCTTCCCAAGCTGGGGCCCACTTGACAACATCCTCATTCTTACCAGAGTATAACCTGAGAGCCGCAGGGCACTGTGCTAAACCCAGTGTTGTGTTCTTTCTGTTCCCCTTTCCAGGGGCCCCTTCTCTATATCTACTCAAACATACTAGATGCTCCATAATTGGCTTCCTCGTGAATAATATAAATGCCTACTGCCTCTGTCTTAGTTTCCACTGATCACATGGTCCTTTGAACCTACATGATAAATATTCAAAGACTTGAGGATCATGTTCCATACTTCTAAATGATTGCGGCACACATAAGCAGATCCCTTCTCTGTAAAGAAAGGAGAGGACACAGAGAAGGATAGAGCCGGGTCTTCCTCCCAAAGAGCTCACAGTCTAGTAGGGACTAGGATGGTCTCTTCTTAAGGACAGTGGGGGCATGACCTTTCCTATCCTTTGGTGATAGGGCATCAACCTGTCTGGGGGTCAGCGTCAGCGAATCAGTGTTGCCCGAGCTCTCTACCAGCACACCAATGTTGTCTTCTTGGTAAGTACACCAGTAGCATCTTCCTTGAGGTCCTTATCTCTGACTACCCCTTGGTTCATAGCCTACATACACATACCCCATCACCATCACTCAGCATCTTCACTCTCCAGTAACAAAACTCTTCTCTCAATGCTCATCTTATTGATGGGGAAACTGAGTCAAGGAAAATCCAAAAGACCCATTGTGAACTTCACACTGAACTCCATAGTAGCTGCCTCCCTATAGGGAAACCCCAGCCTATCACCACCAACTTAACCCCATTATAAGAATGGTAACTACAGGAAGATGTGTTGTTCTGTTCCCAGAGCAGATATTGCTATTTGATCATAGAACTCTTTCCCATGAAATCTTAACTTGATTTCAGAATCCAAACAGAGTACTCCAGGTAAACCCTAGCAATCATATATGAGATCAAACTTATTAGCTAATCCTGCCCTTCTCTGTGCCAAGTTCTGTGGCAGGTGCCTTTGTTGACACCGAAGAATTTTAAAACCCAACCCTTGACTGGATTAGGGAAACATAAATCGTCCATACTCGAGAGTCAGCCTAGTTGAAAACCAAACTGTAACTCAGATTCTGAGAAGCCTTGTCCAGGGAGACAAGAGCATGGACTAGAATAATCAGGGTGGACTTCCTGGAGGAAGACATTAAAGAACGAATTAGTTAAATGGAAGAAAGAAAAAGACTCTTCAGACAGGGAGATTGAAGGAGGAGACTCAAGTTCTAATTCCAGTGTCATTCTCTCTACCCTGCAATACATACAAACACTCCCCATTAACACATTTCATAGTGGAAAGGGTCGGTCTTTGTGCTGTGATAACTGCACATCACTTTACAAAATACTAGTTCGTTCATGATCCCTTGGAAACTTTAAGCAACTTTGTTAGAGATTGTTTGTGTTTATTTTCATCTATTTCAGCAAACTTTTATTAAACTCCCACCTTGTGGTAGTCATAGGCACAAGGGGGTCTCAGATCTTAGGAACCTCACATTCAGGAGTGGATAAATAACTGCTGAGTCTGGCACTGTGCAGGGTATCACTGGAATAGCTAGTGCTTGGGCGGGGCACGGAAGTAGGATCTCACTAGGCAGACAAAAGGCAAGATGATACTTAAGCATAAGGAGCAGTTGAAGCTAAGGCCTAAACCAGCAAGGTCCCTGCAAACCAGGAATGTAGAGAGCTTAGATAAGACAGAGGAGCACTGAGGCTGGAATGGAAGGCTGAGCAGGTTGAAAAAGGCCTGCATGATCATACTAATAATTTAGATTTGCATAGACAATAGAGGGCCATTGATGGTTCAGGAGTCAGGAAATACATGTGATTTTATCTATTTGAGAGCAGGAAGTGTTGTCTACGGCCATACCACCCTGAATGCGCCCGATCTCATCTGAGAGCAGGAAGTGTTAACAGCCCCATTTTAAGATGAGGAAGCTGAAGGTTAGGCATGTTGTCCAAGCCATACAGCTAATAAACATTAGTCCCTAGGCCAAAACTCCTCTACTAACTATTATTCCTCCCTCTATACTTGCTTCTGTCTTCCCCCCTGTGGCCAGGATGACCCCTTCTCAGCTCTGGATGTTCATCTGAGTGACCACCTGATGCAGGCTGGGATCCTTGAATTGCTTCGGGATGATAAGAGGACAGTGGTCCTAGTGACTCACAAACTACAGTACCTGCCACATGCGGACTGGGTAAGAGGTTATGAGAGAGTCCACTGTGGAGGGCTAAGGGGGCAGAGCAGTTGAGCATCTTTAAGGGAGTCTGTCATGGGTCTCAGAGGCAGTTGCTGAGGGCCACAAAGCAGAAGCAACTGCCACTCAGTGGCTCCACACATGCTGGGCAGCTCAAGGAGAGACCCTGTCCAGGCCAAGGGCTTGGGATCACCTAAAGCCATAGACCTTCCCATCCTGGCCTAGACCCTAGGTGACTCCATGCAAAACTGGCACCAAGAAGACTCAGAGGGAAGCATCATTCTGTTCCTGCTTTCTGTCATCTGCCCAGTTGAAACACTCATCACCCAGTGTGGGGACCCTCTGCCCATTTGTGGGAGAGCCATCTTCTCGCTCTCTGACTGACCCTGGATTGATGGATTCAAATTTAGATCAGATGGAAAGTATGGAAACCAGCATTTGCAGTTGTAATGGAAACTTCATTATTACCAATAGAAAGCAATTTTGTGAAACATTACACTAACTGAATCCCCTTACTCCTCAATATGAAGACCGTAGTTGCTTTTGCACTAATTGGGCAGGATTTAATTTTTTAGATGGAAATAACATGATTTCTGAAGTCTGAGCCTTGTCTGACTCCTTTATAAATTTACCCTTAAAAATGAGGCCCTCCCCAACCTTCAGGCCTGTGCCAAATGGCCCCACTAACCCCTCCACCCCAACCCCCAAATAAGTCTTTCTTCTCTTTGTGGTAAGACCTCCCTCTGCTATGAACAACCTTTTAAAAATCCAAATTAAGAAGAAGCTGTTAAGACAGGTGGAGAAAGTTCATGCCACATTTATGTGGTTACCCTGCCAAGCAGTCAGATCAATCTTTTGTACAAGGAGGCTGGCACAGAGGTGCCCTCCCAAAACCCCAGCATACGGTACATGGGATGACAGGAGGTATCTGAATTCATGATGAGTCTGTATGAGTGAGAAACACAGTGTTTCAAATAAAATCACTTTTATTGATTTCAGAGAGGTGTGGGCACACCCACTTAAAACTCACAAGCCCTGTGTTAAATGCTGGTGGAACCTGTCTGAACTGCCATCAGGAGCTATGGGTGGTATGCCACCAGCCATCCATTAAGTATATGCAAACAGCTGTCACTGCTGGAGTCTTTGTGGGTAAACAGGACAGTTTGACTGCAATGCACCACTTGCTCCTCTCAACCGTGAGGCAACCACTAAGATTTGCCCCCTAAGTGTGCCAAACTCTAAATTCTGGGCGTGCCTGGGTGAGGGCTAAAGTATCACTGCTTACTCACTGCCATGGATGAGCCCAAGGCCATTTGTGGAGGGGAAATGATGTGTGCTTATCCATCTCAGAGTCCTTTGGTCAGGCAGGGGGTGACTGCTGCTCCCTCTCCTCAAGCGACCCCCCCCCAACCTGATTGTTTCTGCCTTTCCAGATCATAGCTATGAAGGATGGCACCATCCAGAGGGAGGGCACACTCAAGGACTTCCAGAGGTCTGAGTGCCAGCTCTTTGAGCATTGGAAAACCCTCATGAACCGGCAAGATCAAGAACTGGAGAAGGTGGGAGATCCTGGGGGCCAGTAAGCCATCCCTTGAGGGGAAGTTTCTCATCAAGCCCAAACTCCTACAGACCTTCCTGCCCTCATTGCCCCAGGATGCCCTCAAAGGACCAAGGTGGGAGCTGAGCATGAACGTGCTCCAGCCAGAGGCAAGCCTGTGCCAGTAACTTGGTAACTGTACCAAGGTAGAATCAGGTAGATGCTTGCCCCTTAGGCTGAGATAGTCAGATACCATTTACGGAGTTTCAGAAAAATCAACTCAAATTTGTTAAGCCAAGAAAAAAATAAGGGAGTTAAGAATTTTTTTATTCTTAAAACTTAGGAGTCCAGAAGTATCATAGCTTCAGGTAGAGCTGGATCCAGGTAATTGGTATCATCAGAGGTCAGAGGACTGTATTTTTTTTTAACTAGGTCTCACTATGTTGCCCAGGGTAGTTTCGATCCCATGGACAATCCCCAGCCTCATCCTCTCAGGTAGCTGCGATGACAGACATGCGTCACCACGCCCAGCTATATTTTTTGACACTAGATCTCACTATGTTACCCCATGTAGTCTCCAACCTGCAGACTCACGTGATTCCTAACCTCAACCTCCCAAGGCCATGATTAAAGGTGTGCACCACCATGCCTGGCCCCCTCACATGACTGTATTCTCATGGTAGCAGTGAAGACCATTGACAGTCTCAGGTTGATATTCTTCCAATTCAATAACACTGCCAGAAAGAGGATGCCCCTTTCATAATACTTTAGCAAAAGTCCCAGAACTGACTCGCATTGGGCCAGTTTGGTCGTGTGTTCATCTCTGAACAAATCATTGTGGCCAAGGATGTGGAAAGGATAACTAGCTGGTTCTGAGTCACATGCCTACCCCCAGAGCCAAGGAGAATGACCAGTACACCTGAGTCACCGATAGGGGAGAGATGGTCTCCCTAGGTATATTGGAATGCTGTTAGTTGTTGAAGGAGAAAGAATAAATTCTGACAAGACAAACATGTTTCCATCTAGACTCTTAGGTAGGAGTAGTTTGGAAATTTGACACTGATCATTACCAGGTGTGACTATCCTCACCCTCCCTTTCCCCCTCTGTACATCCTGAGGACATTGGCCAGACATCTGTCTTTCAGGAGACTGTCATGGAAAGAAAAGCCACAGAGCCATCCCAAGGTCTACCCCGGGCCATGTCCTCGAGAGATGGCTTCCTACAGGACGAGGAAGAAGAGGAAGGTACAAAATGAGACCAGGATTAAAACTATGGTCAACCATGAGGAGATTAAGGTTTGGGGTTATGGGAATAGTAAGCTAGAATGCCTGTGAGTACCTCAGTTTTCCCACCTGTAAATGGGAATGACACACCCCCTGGTTCACTCTAAGAGGTATGTGCATCATGAAGCCACAGGGCGGGTTCTTGTGGCCTGCAGAGGAGGCAGCCGAGAGCGAGGAGGAAGATAACCTGTCATCGGTGCTGCACCAGCGCGCCAAGATCCCATGGAAAGCTTGTGCCAAATACCTATCATCTGCTGGTGTCCTGCTCCTGTCCCTACTTGTCTTCTCCCAGCTGCTCAAGCACATGGTTTTGGTGGCCATCGACTACTGGCTGGCCAAGTGGACCGACAATTCCCTGACCCTGAGCCCTGTGGCCAGGAACTGCTCCCTCAGCCAGGTGTGCGATCATGTTTGAACAATTTACTTGACAATACAACAGAAGTCAGAAAAAAAGGGTATGGAGTGGGATGGTGGGTAAAGCTGAGTCCTGGACACCCCTGGGACCCTGCCTCATTCTTTGCCCGGCCCAGGAGTGTACCCTCAGCCAGACTGTCTACTCTATGGTGTTCACGGTACTCTGCAGTCTGGGCATCGTGCTGTGTCTCATCACATCTGTCACGGTGGAGTGGACGGGACTGAAGGTGGCCAAGAGATTGCACCGCAGCCTGCTGAACCAGATCATCCTGGCTCCCATGAGGTACTTTCCTCCCCAGCAGGACTGGGGCTATCCATCCGCCTGTCACTGTTCCCTGGGCCTCAGTTTTCTCATCCATAAAATGGGGATATACAATCTCTCTGTCACAAGATGCTGGGGAGTGATTCTGGAAAACATAGTGTATAGAAGTACACCTGGGTACAGAAAGCAGAGGAAAACTGGCATTTACTCAGCCAGATACTGTTCTAGGTTAGCTCATCTGGTTGTCACATCAGTTCCTCAAAGTCAATGTCTTTCAGTCTCAGGATGTTTAGTTTCCTTCCCTAGACAGGAACCATCTACCCCACCTCCTGGTGTGGCTCCTCCAGCCCCCACCTCTCCACCCTCTGCCAGCCTGCAGATTCTGATGCTGGGGACTAGGCAGCTATCCTAGCCTCCTGGAATGAGATGAATAAAAACCCACAGGTCATCTAGTGTTGCTGCTGACTGCCCAGCTCATTTTTTTAATTAATTTTTATTTTTATTGAAGTAACGTTGGCTTATAATATTGTATAGGTTTCAGGTGTACAGCATTAAAGTTTAACAGTTGTATATACAATATTATATCCCCTCTAAAAGTGGTTTTCATTATCCATCATGCACTGACACACCTTCCCCACCAACCTACTTCCCCAATCCTTTTCCCCCTTTCCATTTGGTGACTACCATTTTGTTCTTATAATCTAACAACTTGTTTTTGCTTTGTTCTTTTTATTTATTTGTTTTTTATCTTTATCTTCCACACATGAGTAAAATCATTTGGTATTTATCCTTCTTTGATTTATTTCACTAAGACAACTCGTTTTTAAAACACAAGAGGAGAGTATGTTATCTGGCCTGTTTTCCAATGTCAGACCTATGCATACTGAATCTCTCACTCTCTCACCATGTATATATATATATATATATATATATATATATATATATATATATATATATATATATATATATATATATATATATATATATATATATATACATATATATGGGGTGTGGTTGTTTGTATACACATGTGTATGTATACACACTATATGCTTTGCTCTCTCTTGAGCACTCTGCGTGCCACAGGCATGATCTCAAAGGTTACTTTCTTTCTCTTTGTCCCAGATTGGGAATTCTGAAATTCTCTGGCTGAGGTTGGACTGACTCCTGGTCACAGCCAGAGTGGCCTTGTAGGTTCGGCCAGCGGACAAGCTGTCGCCAGGGCCCTTATTCCCCCTGGCAGGTTGTCCCTCTGGAAAGGACTCTGTGTTCTTAGGAGGACAACTGCTGAGTGAGTCAGGTGGAGTGAGCAGCTGAAAAAAGTGGCAGGGATGCCACATGAGACTGAGCATTAGAGGCAAGAGAAGGGCCAATACCCCCTTGGGCAGCCACCAGAAGTCTCAGGGGCAACCCAGTTATCTATAGACCCACGAAGGGATGCCAAACCTGGATGACTCCAGAGTCACTGACATGAAAGAAATAATTCCTCTCCTTCCAGAAACAGTTAATAAAGTAATAAATGAATGAGTTTTAAAAAGTTAATAAATGAATGAGTTAATTCATTCTTCTGATTACCTCTTAGGTTTTTTGAGACCACGCCCCTGGGAAGCATCCTAAACAGATTTTCTTCTGACTGTAACACCATCGACCAGGTATGACAATAGAACTGTCACCTATTTTCCCAGTTCAAAGACAGGATAGACCCCTGGGAGTTTTCCTGTCTGGGTTGACATCCCCAAATGAAGTGATGTCAAGAAAAACCTGGTGGTCAAGTAGACCCTACCTCAGGGCCTGGGAGACCCTGCGAGACCCTCAGAGTAAGGCTATAACAAACCAATGTCCGTGGTTTTTACCCAAGACCCCCAGGATCACTGCATAACATTCAAACATTAAAGCTGACTCACTTTGTAGAGAATGTTCATTTTAATTTAGTCTATTCTCTACCATTGAAGACAATGGTAATCATGTCAAGGTAAGGTCTTGATTCCTTCTCTCAGGGAGCCCCACAGTGTAACTGGGGAGATAAGACGTATGTCCTTAATAAAGGCAGAGAGCAAAGCGTGGGGGCAGAGAACGCATTGCACATAATCAAATATCCAAACTCACTGCTGACTTTTACCCTCCCAGCATATCCCATCCACACTGGAGTGCCTGAGTCGCTCCACCCTGCTTTGTGTGTCAGCTCTGGCTGTCATCTCATATGTCACGCCTGTATTCCTCGTGGCCCTCTTCCCCTTGGCAGTGGTGTGCTACTTCATCCAGAAGTACTTCCGGGTGGCATCCAGGTGAGGGCAGCATTTTCCAACTTGGCTGGGGGGAGGGGTGTTTGCAATGGGCAGTTGATACTTTATGAGAATCACCATCATAAAAGTATAGAATCATCTTCCCTCAAAAAAAAAAGATGGAGAGAGAATAGAAATATCCTATGCCACTGCCCTAGTATAAGCATCTGTCAGCATGCACACACTGCAGTGACTATCTGGATGGAATATTTCCTTAGGAAATGCAGTCAGGACTGGACTAACTAGATCAGGATGTATCCACATGCTTGAGCTCTTCTTTCTGTTCTTCTTGAGCTCTTCTTTCTCTTGCCAGAAGGAGTCTGTGATTTCACTGAGCAGGCTGATTGTTGATGCATGAAACCAGAGGGCAGCTGATGAGATGGGTGTCACAGCAGCCTCATGTGGGCCCAGAGCATCCAGACCACATGGGCCCAAGGCATGGCTGGAAACCCTGACTTGAGGGAGCCTCTCAAAGCCATTCACTGACTCAAAACCAGTTACCCTCAGGAGCCTGGGAGTCAGGCTTGCCTCTTTTCTACTCAAGAGCTTCTACAAAAGTTCTCTATGGAGTTCTTCCTGGGAGTAATTCAGAAAATTATAGAAACAGGTTTTTTTTTGTTTTTTTTTTTGAGATTAGGTCTTGCTGTTTTTGCCTGTGGAACCTCAAGCTCACGTTGCCTGGGATACCACAGACTCAAACAATCCCCAGCCTCAGCTTCCCAGGTAGCTGGGATTACAGGCACATCCCACCACACCTGCTGTTTATATGAGACTAGGTCTTGCTATGTTGCCTCGGGCAGGTCTTGAATCACGGTCCTCAGTCCCAGCCATGTTCCATAGGCTGGTGCTTACAGGCATGCGCCACCATGCCCAGCTTTATAGAAACAAATTTTAAGGAATCACTAGGCCAGTGTTTCTCAAACTGCTGATGATAACCTGTCCATCAGTGGTCTTGAAATCAAAACATAGATCACAATCAGCATTTTCAAAAACTGAAATAAAACAGGAAATAAGAGACTATCTTCATGCAATGAAAGTAAGCCTTGTTCCATGAAATCTTTGGGGTTATACAGGTGTGTGTGTGTGTGTGTGTGTGCTGATTTATGATAAAAAATGTATTTCTTCCTTCAAGTTGTGGTCAGAAAGATTAAGTACCTTTCCCAAGTGTACAGAGTTGGTTAGAAACTGGAGTCAAAATGCTGATTAGTCATAATAATTAAATTTAGATATATTTTGGGCACCATTATCTTGCCCACAAGGAACAAGATTTATGCAAATGGCTTTTTGCCTGAATGATCCAGAATCCCCTGGTACCCAGAAGGAACACAGTGCATTACATTCACAAACTCACAGTGGTTTTTTAAATGCTGTACAAGCTGTTCTACAAAGTTCATTTCTTCTGCCAGAGAAGCCACTGTTCCCCTGGCAGGGGAGATGCTTTGTCTAGGAAAGTTACTTCCTGCAACCCAAGCTGACCCCTCCACCCCCACCCCTGCACCATGCAACATGGTACACACACACACACACACACATACAGACACACACACAGACTTGTCAAGGTATAGTGGTGAAGAGCAGAATCATATTGTTTCCATGGAAACCTCTGTTCTGTCCTTCCTCCCTCCCCCTCCCCCCCATCGTTCTTCAGATCCTGATCTGTGATGTTGGGAAGGGGGCTAGAAGCTTTGGGCTTAATCTTTCTGTTCCTTTGACCAGTCATCTCAGGCTGCAGGTTGATCACCTGTGAAAGGTGAAAGGCTCTGCCAAGTCTTATGGCAGAGCAAGACACCAGGGGTAGGTCTAGAGGTAAGGCAGATGATGTCCAGGAAACAGGGACGGCGGTAATATGCTCTGTTTAAGTATTTTACATAAATCAGCTTATCTAGTCCTTATCACAGTTTGATAAAGTTATCATTCATCAAGTGGGCGGAGCTACCATCTCTTCTTTACAAGTAACAAACTAGCTCCTGGAGAGGTGAAGCCATTTGCCCACACACTAGCGGTGGGGGGAGGGGAGGAGGGTGACGCTAGGATTCAGAAACAATCTGAGCTGAGGCCTCCCTCTTAACCACTCTGCTCCCCAACAGGGACCTGCAGCAGCTGGATGATGCCACTCAACTTCCTCTACTCTCACACTTTGCCGAAACTGTGGAAGGCCTCACCACCATCCGGGCCTTCAGGTAACAAACTCACACCCCCTCCCCCACCTTCCCAGGGTCATTAGATTCAATTCTTGAGTCCTGCATAGGAAAGCTCAGGACATATCTCTCCCAACCCCTGCTCAGACCCCAAGGCCAGATGATGTTCACCAAAGGGGTCAGGCCCATGGTTTCCAGTTGTCTTAACCAGACAGGGAAATCTCTGCCCAGGGCCTTCATGATCTAAGGCAGAACATGGAAAGAAACAAGGCTGGGACAAGTTCAATGCTAGAAAGGTCCTTATCGTGTGGGCCAGCCCTGAGGCCATCTTTTATTAAGAATCTCCTGTGAGTCAAGCACTGTGGTGAGTTCTTTGCATGCCACACTCATTCAATCTGCACCTGCAACCCTAGTTGGTGAGCATGATGATTTCTAGTTCTCAGATTAGAAAACTGAGGTTCACAGAGGTTATATAACCTCTCTGGAGAAGGCCAACAAAGTCGAGACTTGAACTTGCTCATTCATTTAACAAACATTTACTGAGCACTCAGCCTGTGCTAAGCCAAAGCACTGAAAAGATAGAGATGAGTCAGACAAGTCCCTGTCCTGGAGGCATTTTTATTCCAGGCGTTGAGTAGGTCAAGACAAATCCATGTGACATGTACTCTGAAAGAAGGGGAGACAGACTGTGGGAGCATACAAGGATGGCAGTCATGGAAAGTTTTATAGAGGAGGTGTCATTAATTAGTGCTCAAAGGATGGGTGAGTTCAATAGGCTGGAACAATTCCCTGAAAACTCGAGTGCTACTGTCATTCTCTTGCCACCCTGAGTCATGTCATTCTCTTGCCACCCTGAGTCATGAAGCCTCTTAGACTGCCTGAGCAGTGCAGGTAGTCTAGAGCTTGCTTGTAGCCAGAATGGAATCCCTGTCTCTTTAATGTATTAGGGTATCTCTCTTCCAGCCAGACAGGCTAGAGACCCCTGGCCCAGATAGTTGGACTCTGGCCTCAGCCTCACCCAGAATGTTTCCAGGTTATTTTTAGGGTGGCACAGCTGTGCAGAGTGTGACAGTAACCATGAGACACCAAGCCCTGTGTGCAGGAGTAACTCTAGGGATCAAGAAACAAGCATGAGGACCTAGGGAGTATTATTTCTCCTGCCAGATGCAGTCCTGGAAAAGATGCCCAGCCCCCAGTATAGCTCTGTGCCCTGCTTTGCACTTGAGACTGGTGGGAGGTCCTCTTCAGGGTCTTGTCTGAGTAGCAAAAAGCCAAGTTAAGCTGAGCCTTGGTCCTGCCTTTGCATCTGGATACCCCGTGCCCCTTAGAAACTTGTGCTGTGTTCCACACAGAATCTTCTCAGAGTCTGCTGTATGGCTCTGTGGTCTCCCAGTCTCCTCTTCCCAAACCTGGACTTCCCCAGTTCCCTCGACTTCCAGGTCCTTCCACATCTCTGGGTCTCATCGCTATTCTGTTTGGGTGATGTTCTTCTTAAAGCTGATGTCCCAGAGGCCTGCAGGCTGGTTCCAGGACAGAAATTGTAACTTTGGGGGAGTGAGTCAGACCAGCAAGGCCTCCATACCCTGCACACACACAGTGGATGATTTTTTATTTTTAAGAGAGGATTTTTAATCACCACTGGTTGTGTTTCATTCATTGGCTTTTGCCCTACAGCCTGCCCTGTTGAGAGCTAACTAGTACTTGTTAATGCAGTTGTACTATGTGCCAGGCATGTGCTAGGCACTGTACGTACATCACTGCATTTAATCCTCATAAGAGTTCCATGTTGTTCAATGAAGAGGTGCAGAGAGACTGAGTGGTCATACTATGTCACAGAAATGGTCAGAAATAATTGGCACTGGCCTTGGGACTCCATCCTCTTTGACCTTCTGATCTTTCTAGGAGGCCCTGCGCTTTCCCAAAAAATTTCTAGAGTCCACAGCACTGGACTCAGTGTTGAGTTCAGAAATGGTTAGGTCTGCGTACTAACTATTACTATCCCCATTTCACTGATGGGTGCTGATATGCAGACAGTAATTAAAAATGCTTGAACTTCAGCTGGATCTGCATGACTCCAGGTCCAGAGCTCTTCTCACATCCCTCACCTTCACACACTTACCACTGAAGCTCCCAGCTCACCACATCCTCATGCGCCCTATCCCTCACATCAGTCACAGAGCCCTCGGGCCTTCCCATCACACACATGTGCTCTTGCACAGCACATCATCAGCTGTTGCTGACACCATAAACCCCTCAGATCCCCACTCACCTCCCATGCATCACCACCCTGTGGCTGTGCGATCACATGCTCTTTTATACTGTGAACTCATCCCACCCTCCTTAGACACTTAGTTTAGACTCAGAACAAATCTTCAATAAGTTTCATCTTTAGTCTAAGTTCCCTCAGTTGTGTCCCTGAGACAAGGGCTGAGATGACTCATCTTTGTTCATCATCAAACAAGTTTTCCTGACCTCACTTCTGGGACTGGTATAAAGAGGTGGCCAGAGAGTATGGAGCCAGGAGCCCAAGCTGTTCAGAGAAAGGAGACCAGACTCACAAGTGGTAACATGGAAAGATGTGATTCAGGATACAAAGGTAGATAAGAAGGCTCCAGACTCCCTCACACAGAGAGATTTCACCTACCTTAGATGGTCAGGGAAGGCTCCATTCCGTTCACTTATTCATTTAGCAAAGATCTATTGATTTTGTCAAATACCCGGGGAAAATGGGTAAACAAAACAAATAAGATCTTCATGGCATTTACAGTCTAGTAAGGGGGATGGATCAAAAACTGAGAAATGAATATATGCAAAAAGATTGTGAAAAAAAGAAGCTGCAGAAGTAGATAACAATAAACCAGAAAAGATCTCTATAAGGAGTATCATTTGAACTAAAGCCTAAAGGTTAAGAGGACTCACCCTTGTGAAAAACAGAGAAAGTATATGCAAAGGCCTGGAGGTAGGGAAGAATTGGTATTGTCACAAAAGTGGTAGCATGGCAGCAATATAGTGAGCAGGGGAATTTGTGGCCTGGAACCTGATAAGGTTTACAATAGCTGACTCACACAGGTTTCTGGTAAGGAGCTGGTCCTTTCTTCTTAATGCAATGGGAAGTCACTGATATCCTAAGCAGGGGAAAGATGGGATATAAATTCTGATTTAGAAAGATGTGCTGGCTAAGGCTAGGCATGGTGGCTCATGCCTGTAAGCTTCAGCCTATGAAGCGGCCGGGGCTAGGGATCGCGGTTCGAGTCCCGCCTGGGGCCCGTAGCAAGACCTAGTTCCAAAAAAATAGCTGGGCGTGGTGGCGCGCACCTATAATCCCAGCTACCTGGGAAGCTGAGACTGGGGATTGCTTGAGTCTGTGGTACCCTGGGCAATGAGAGCCTGCGGTTCCACAGGCAAAAATAGCGAGACCTAGTCTCAGAAAAAAAGAAAGAAAGAAAGATGTGCTGGCTACTATGTGAATAGACTGACGGAGACAGCACTAGCCCCAGAAGAAGCTAATATAGTAGTAGTACCGATAAGTTTGTGGTAGGCAGGAGAAAAAGACAAGTGGGTAAAAGCTAGGGTTATTTTGGAGGTAGAAATAAGGGTCTTTGCTGAGAGACTGAATGTGAATCCAGATGCTCCCTGGGTTTCTGGGCTAAGCAACTAGGTGGGTGGAGGAGTACTTTGCCATAATGAGGTAGCACTGGAGGGAAGAATAGGTCTTGCCATAAAAATAAGATTTTGGAGAAGGTAGGACTCTTGACAGGTTTGAATAAATAAAAAGTTTCTGGGAGGGCATTCCAGAGATGGCATTATCTGGAGGCTGGTGGTTAGGCCACATGACCCCTCTATCTGTAGGGAAAGTCCCAGGGCTACCTGGGCCGGGATCACTCCTTCAGACCCTCCTCATCTAGGTATGAGGCCCGATTCCAGCAGAAACTCCTCGAATACACAGACTCCAACAACATCGCCTCCCTCTTCCTCACAGCTGCCAACAGATGGCTAGAAGTCCGCATGGCAAGTGGCACCTACCCCCACCCCAGATCCCAAGACAGGGTTGTGTTAGGGGGATAGGGCCAAATATGGACCCATGCTGGGAAGAGAGGTCATGTGTGCAGCCTAGGTGGATCCGGAGCCCTCCTGCTTCTCCCAGCCTTGGTGGTCCTTGCTATGCCCTGACAGTGTGTCTGAAGTTTTTCATGTGACTGTATACTGTGTGCACGTGTGGGCCAGCCAATGAGGCATTCGTATTCAGGCGTGTGCCGAAACTGGGAGTGGGGGTGCACAAGCCCTGCCTGCGTTGCTTCTGGAGCTCCAGCCTACACAGGCTTCCTGTGTCTGACGTGGGCTTGAGTCTCTGCTGAGCTGCTCTCTGTCCCAAGGGAGTGAGGTGGCTGGGGGAATACTGTGGCCCCATGCCTCCAGGGCCCAGGCCAGCTCCCCTCCCTCCTTAGGAGTACATTGGTGCATGCGTGGTCCTTATCGCTGCTGTGACCTCCATCTCCAACTCCCTGCATGGGGAGCTCTCTGCTGGCCTGGTGGGACTGGGCCTCACCTATGCTCTAATGGTGAGTAACAGGGAGCCTGGGCAAGGGTGGGGTCTGGCACCAGTGCTTGGGAAATCCCAAGACACCTTCCCCACCGGAGTCACCCCAGGATTCACCATAAACTACTCTGAGTTTGATGCTGGAGGGCACAAGTGACAGGAGGGCTGGCTGCAGTCCCTACCTGTTCATCTAGGACATAGGCCCTAGACAGGTGGCGGGTGAGGAGCCACCCCCAGGCCTCCTGAGAGATGCTCCAAACAGCCAGCTGGTGAGCAGCACAAGGCATAGGGTGCCTGGCTCCTCCTGTGCTGTAAGAAGAGCCATGCTGGAGACTAGGGATAGGACAGTGATCACTGGCTGGCTATAACCAGCTTCCTCCAAATGCAGGTCTCCAACTACCTCAACTGGATGGTGAGGAACCTGGCGGACATGGAGATCCAGCTGGGGGCTGTGAAACGTATCCACGGGCTCCTGAAAACTGAAGCAGAAAGCTATGAGGGGCTTCTGGGTGAGGAGTGTAGGAGGAGGACTGAATTGTGGGGAACCCCAAGGGGGGCCAGGAAAGGGTAGCATGCCTTGGTACCAGCTGCACCCTGCACCTGGTGTCTGACCCCCAACCTGGCTCCCAGCACCATCGCTGATCCCAAAGAACTGGCCAGACCAGGGGAAGATCCAAATCCAGAACCTGAGTGTGCGCTACGACAGCTCCCTGAAGCCGGTGCTGAAGCATGTCAACGCCCTCATTTCCCCTGGACAGAAGGTCAGGGAACTGACTGGGAGGGTGGGCAGGGTCT
This sequence comes from Uropsilus gracilis, assembly GCA_004024945.1. Lineage (NCBI taxonomy): Eukaryota > Metazoa > Chordata > Mammalia > Eulipotyphla > Talpidae > Uropsilus > Uropsilus gracilis. Next base: position 35,763 of record PVHY01000099.1, on the reverse strand, counting down.
GATAGCCTCCCACAGCCACCTCCAGGCCAGTGCCCTATCAGACCCCCCCGGTCAGGTCCCAGTCCCTGGTCTCCTCACAGTGACAAGGCTCAGCCCACCTCTCTCCCTCCCTCTCCCCCTCTCCTATACCCTCACCCACTCACCAAGGAGAAGGTCACCGCAGGCGCCTACAACTTAGAGGGGCTTTGTCATGGATCTTCTACAAATGAGACTCTGCCAGGTCCCTGCCAACTAAGCTTTAGAGAAGGGGCCTTGAGACAAAGAACGAGACTACCTTGTCCTGAGGAGGCACTCCTCCACACCCTTCAGCTCTCCCTGACACTGTACTCCTCCTCTTGGCACTATTTCTCTTTCTGTTTTGGTCCCTTATTATAATCTCTGTTGGCACCCAAGTGATGGGATCAGAGATGACAACAGTTTCAGGTGGCTCACACAGATATCTCCCTGCATGGCCACTCAGCCTCCCCTGTTCCTTCCTGCACATCCTCTCACATAAAGACACACCAGTGCCCCCAGCTCCCCTACAGCCAAGGACCACACCTGGCCAAACCCATACCCAGACAAGTGGACAGCTCCCCACCTGCTCCCTATGCGAACCCCCTCTGGATCCAAATCCAGATCCAGGGTCCAGTCCCAGCCCAGAAAACCTGGTGGAGAAGACATGCTGCAGCCTTCCCAAACCCAGAGACTCCCGGCTGCCTCCCCAAGAGCCCCACAGCATGCCTGCTTGTCTCCTTCCAGATTGGGATCTGTGGCCGAACAGGCAGTGGGAAGTCCTCCTTCTCGCTTGCCTTCTTCCGCATGGTGGACATGTTCGAAGGTGAGTGGTGTGGCACAGGCACTAGAGGGGACTTCAACCCCAGAGTATGGTAGACATAACATGAAACCCCTCCATCACCGCCTTCCCCTGTATCCTTCTTGGGATCCATATACCAGCACCACCATCACCCTGGGTGCGCCCATCCCATGCCATCGTCTCCACACAGGGCGCATCATCATCGATGGCATTGACATCGCCAAGCTGCCACTGCATACTCTGCGCTCTCGCCTCTCCATCATCCTACAGGATCCTGTTCTCTTCAGCGGCACCATCCGGTGAGACCTGCCCGTCCACCAGTCCACCACTCCCCACCCCAGGCCCAGGCTGACTCCACTCCACCAGATCTGAAACACAGAGAGGGGATGGGTGCAGTCAGAGTGCTCAGCTGGGTGCCACCTCCCTGGGCAAGCAACCCTAGTTGGGTTTGACACTGTGAACTGGCACTGGTCCCTCAGAGTTCTATCCTCATGCCTTCTCTTTCCTGTGGAGCCTATATAGGTGCTGGTGGGAGTACCCCAACCTTCAGCTCTGGGGTGTCACTACCTTGTCACTGTCTGTCACTGCCTGGGATGTCACTGTCACTACCCCTATCAAGTCAGGTCCCTAAGCCAATCTGTGAGAACAGATTGCTCCCTCGATTAGCCTTGCCCTCTATGACTCTCCTGGAGTAGAGTCAGGACCTTGCTTCTCTCTTCCTAAAGACCTTTGTGTGTTGCCCTCCAGATTTAACCTGGACCCAGAGAAGAAATGCGCTGACAGCACTCTGTGGGAGGCTCTGGAGATAGCCCAGCTGAAGCTGGTGGTGAAGGCGCTACCTGGAGGTCTTGGTAACTACTCCTGGCTAAGTACCTGGTCAGGCACTATCCATGCCAATGAAAGACTCACATCAGTATCTTAGGTGTGTCCAGATTTTAGAGGCTGGAGTCTAGCAGGACCCTGGAGAACATTTAATCCTACCTCTCACCATATGCAAATTCAGAGAGGTCAAGTGACTTGCTCTAGGTCTCATAGCTGGTCTGTGCAAGGTGTGGCCCCTCTCTCAGGTACAGGGGGTGGGGAAGGCAGGTAGTTTTAAGAGAAGGTCACTATGAGACAGAGATCACAAAACCCTGATCTCACAGTGCAACTCTGCCCTTTCTCATATACCCACTTGCCCTTGTTCTCTGCCTCCCCCATCCCTACCCCACCCTCCCCTTCCTCAGACAGGGAAGGGCAGACTGGGACCTCACAGCACCAACCCTCACAGAGACTACTAAGAAGCACTCTGCCCCACCCACAAGGGTCAGCAGAGCCTTGTGTACTGGAGTCAGGGTTGGCACACCCTCTCTTCAGAGAATCACCCCACCAAAGCCCACACACATGGAGCACATAAATGCCCCTTCAGCTGCCCAGGACCACAGCAGCACACAGTCCTAGGGGGTGCTATTCTCTTTATGATACATGCAGGTGTGTGAAATGCCAAACCCTGCACACTCCTGTATTCAGGATGCATGCCCATGCATTTGCCTCTGTACACACATTTCCCAAGAGCCCCAAGCCACACCATCTGCTGCACTGATATCACAGGGTTCACCAGTCTTGCTCACCTTCTCTGGGTCTGGTTTCAGATGCCATCATCACAGAAGGTGGGGAGAATTTTAGCCAGGGCCAGAGGCAGCTGTTCTGCCTGGCTCGGGCCTTCGTGAGGAAGACCAGCATCTTTATCATGGATGAGGCCACAGCTTCCATCGACATGGCCACGGTTGGTCCTGGGCACATCTGCTGAGTGGGTGAGGGGGGGTTCTTAAGGGTTTTCATGGGGCATTAAGAAGACATTTGCACAAATGTTGCCCTTAATGTTAAGGGTCGTTTGTGGCGGAAAGACAAAGTGTTGGAGGACCCTGATTCTAGCTGAGCTTAGGGCACGTCCCTAATATCAGCACAGTAGCTACACACAGACTCACAGAGACTTCACACCTTCAGCACACACAGCACCCACACCCACTGCACACATAAATGCACAGATATGAGCTCCCAAAACAGGCTTCCAATTCAGTCCCAGGTTCTGGGTACCTGATAGTCCTATGAGAGAGCCTAAGAGTGGAGGAAAGAGGCTAGGGTTGGGGTCACACAGGAGCTGGGCCCCAAACCTGGGCCTGACCCCTAGGAGCCAGGCTAGATCCCATCCACTGGGCAGGTGAACCAACAGTTACCACTCTCACCTGGCAGGAGAACATCCTCCAGAAGGTGGTGATGACAGCCTTTGCAGATCGCACTGTGGTCACCATTGCGGTAAGGGGCTCATGAATGGGGTAGGGGTCACCCTACTTGGTCTCCTAAAGGCCATCAGTTCCAGTTCCTGGGCTCACCAGGGCTGGGTTATCTGGAGAGTCATGCAGGGCATGGGGACTGGAGGACTTGCAAGGAGCCTGGATTGCAAGATTTGAGGTGGGGATGGAGGGGCTTTGCACCTATACTTCAGACCTCCCCTCTCATTCTCCAGACTCCATGGTTTGCCCTGTCTCCAATTCTTCTGAGCTAGGGTAGGGGTATTTCTCCTTGGGAAGTAGGGGTGGGGAGATCTGATGTCCTGAAGCCTGGAGGCCTGAGATTGGTTGACGGAGAGGGTGGTATTAGTGAACAGAGGTCTGGGAGCCATCCCCGGAAAGGGCAGTGTCCCATCCCAGAGATAAAATGTTCTAGCCACATGGTCCTCCTGCCCTCAGCTACCCCTTTCTTCTCCCTCTCCCTCTCCTGTTCCCAGCACCGCGTGCACACCATCCTGAGTGCCGACCTGGTGATTGTCCTGAAGCGTGGTGCCATCCTAGAGTTCGACAAGCCGGAGAAGCTGCTCAGTCGCAAGGACAGTGTCTTCGCCTCCTTCGTCCGTGCAGACAAGTGACCTGCCAGCGCCCAAGTGCCAACCCACCCCCATCCCCCCACTCCCCTCCCGCCTGGGTTTTCTAACTGTAAATCGCTTGTAAATAAAGAAATTGATTATTTCCTACTGGAGGCCTGGGGTCTGGTGTTCAGGGTAGGATGGACTGAGGGGCCTATGGTGAAAGCCTGGCTTGGGCATCAGGCAGACCTGACGAGGTGGTGGGAGCCTGGGCACTAGAGCTTCCTCACCTGTGGAATGCGGGCTGTGCTAGTTCACTGGGTATCACGGACTGGGGGGCTTAAGAAACAGAAATTTATTTCTGATATTTCCAGAGGCTGGAAGTCCAAGATCAGAGTGTTACAGGTTAGTTTCTCCCAAGGTCTTTCTCTCTGTCTGAGAGAGCTGCCTGCGGTTGTGTTCCCACATGGCCTCTCCTGTGTATGCATTCATCCCTGGTGTCTTCTCTCTCCTTATGGGGATATCAGTCATGGTGGATCAGGGCCCCTTTCCTATCACCTCATTTAACCTAAGTGCCTTTTCATGGGGCCTATCTCCAAAAACAGTCTCATGGCAGGGGGGTATCAGCACATGATTTATGCATTCAATATACATGAACTCAGTGCATAGCCAGGTTATAGCAGTTTTGTGATTATATCTTCAGGTAAGACAGCAGATCTGCCTATAACTTGGCTCCCCGTTTCTAGCCTTAATTTTCAGGTTAGAATAGTGGAGTCTTGGGTGTCCTGGATTAACACACTTTCCATGACAGGACTCAACTCAAGGTGGCTTACACAAAAACTGCAATTTGTCATATGTGATTGAGGAGATTAGGAGGATGCAGGTGTTTGATATCAAAAAGCATGTCCATTTCTGGGTTCCGTGTTCCTCTCCCTCCTGATGACAGGTCACTAGCACCTTCAGTTTACATTCTATTCCCCTGAGGGGTGGGAGGAAGGTGCTCTTTCCCAGTAGTTCCAGCAAAAATCTTGGGAACAAATGTCAATAGACCAATTTGTGTGACATCCCCAACACAGTCAATCACTGATCTGTGTGTAGGAGTATATCAACTGACTAGATCTGGATTATATTTTCCATCTCCATCTCCCATGAGGGGGATTCAGAAGTGGGAGAAGGGTGGTCCTTCAAAAGGAAAGCACCATACATATGGTGGTGCGTGTCAAGCAGGTGGTGGCTGGGAGACGCCAGAGCCCAGACACTGGGGAGACCAAAACAACAGCTGTCCTTAGACTCCATCTGCATCATGAAATAGAAGAACACACCTGCCCTCAGCCAAGAAATTTTTGGCAGATGCTCACTTACATATTGCTTCATTATCATTGACACGTTGCCTCTAGCACTGACTGTACCAAAACCTGAGATGTAGATGCAGGAGTCTTGCTTGATTGTGAGAGGGTCAGAACCATACACTGTAAGGAAAACCTACCAGGCGCTTGGAGAGGGACCCAGCACAGACCCTTTTGGATGTTCCAGAGCTCAGGAAGAAAGAGGCCTGGCAGGCTGTTTAGGAGAAGCAGGACTTCAGTTGGGCATGGTGGAACAGGAGATGGGAAATAGGAAATGGCAGAAAGTAGAGGAAGCAGACTCATGGGAGCAAGCAGAAGCCGGGCAGAGCCCACACTGAGTAGAATCTTGCAGAGATCCTGAAGGTCATCCTAGTCCAAGCCCCTCCAGAGCATCCCCAATGGCCTGCCAGCCTCAATCAGATACCCCCATAGGTGTGGGACATTTCTGCTCATTAGAACTGAGTCTCGGGCCAGGTGTGGTGGAGCGTGCCTGTAATCCTAGTTACTTGAGAGGCAGAGGCTAGGAATCATTTGAGTCCATGGGTTTAAGACTACCCCAGGAAACATAGTGAGACCTAGTCTCAAAAAAAATAGCCAGGCATGGTGGCAGGTACCTGTAATCCCAGCTACCTGGGAGGCTGAGGCTAGGGATCACTTGAGTCCACAGGCTTTCGAGACTACCCCAGACAACATAGCGAGACCTAGTTTACAGAGTGCCTCTGTCCCACTCAGTGTCCTGGGTCTATGTATTGCCCCACATGAAACTATTAGCCCATCCTCCTATGATCCCATGGCTCAAATTCCGGGGTTCTCAAGGCCCTTTTCTGATGACTGAACAGTTGTAGTTCCTTCTGAAATTTCCTGTGTAACCCTCTCTCCTTGAGCTCCCACTTGTTCATGCTGCTTTACCTCCCTTTCCTAGGCACTGCACTTCTGTTAATATAGCCCAAGATCGTGCTTACCCTGAGCAGCTGTGGTCACTGTCACTGCAGGCAGTAAGGCAGAGAAAGGAGAAAACTCAATATGAAGGTCATGCCCTGCCCTATTTTGACCCACTTCCCTTCCCCCCCCCCCCCGCCCCCGTCCTTATCTGTCGAGCCCCTGTCTCCAACCAATGGATGCACAAGAGTCAGAGGTTCCTTCATTAAGATCCGAGCACCAGAGAAGGGTTGGGGCCACTACTGTCCCAACAACGGAGACCAAGCCTGTTTACTCTTCCAACTGACAACTGGGGACCCCCCACGGACAACTGGGGACCCCCAAAGCAATCTCAAGTTCACATCTGCATCAGAAACACCTCTCAAGGTCGTAGTCAAGAGTGGGTTCCTGAGCGGCCAAAGTGCCCTAATACAGCCATCAGATCAGGTGCCTCCCATCACAGAAGGTAAAAGCAATCCGCAGGCGCAGAGCAAGAGTCAGTAGCTCAAACCCGCTTTAAATGCCAGGGTGGGGCTGCAGGGGGTGAGAAGATGCTTGAGAAGATTCAGCGCCCGTGTTGCAATGTCCACTATCCCCTGCGCTGACTGCCAGCATTCCCACACCTACAAATTAATGTACTTTCCCCCTCAGGGAGGGAGTCGTGGCTTTCATCAGATCCCCAAAGGATCCATGACTCAGAAAAGATTAAGAGCTTTCCCAAAGAGGAAGGTGGGTTGAGAAGTCCTCCAGCCACCTACTCTCCCCCAGTCAGCGGGCTGGTGGCGCAGCCCCTCGGCGCCTCCTTTCCCTGGAAGCTGCAAAGCCCAATGCTGCAGAAGTGATGTTCACCTAAGTGAGATCGGGAAGATTGGCGGAGCGGGGAGCGGGCAAGGCGATCCCCAGGCAGGGAGGGCTAGTCA
>PVHY01000099.1:0-28841 GCA_004024945.1 Uropsilus gracilis | reverse complement strand
GCCCGGCAGCTGGAGGGGGCGGGGAGGCGACGGCTGCGGCTTGAGGAGCAGGAGCAGGTGCCGCGGGGACGCGCGGGCGGGGTCGGGCGCTGGCGGGCGAGTGTGCGGCCGGCGGGGAGCGAGGAGGCCGCCACTCGGAGGGAGCCCGGCCCGGTCGCGCCGGGGCGAGGGGATCCGGAGTTGAGGCGGGTGGGGAGGTGACTGGAGGGCGCAGAATCCCCAGGAGACTGAGAGGATCAGAGCTGGAGGGGGATCCGAAGAGTGGCCAGAGCGCTCCCAGGGTTGTGGGGTAGGAAAGAGGGGGCATACTTGGAGGTGAGATTAGAGGGGATGAGAATATGAAGCCTGGGCTTGAAAGGCTGTTAAGGGGCAGAAAGGGGTGAGGCGGGGGGGTGTGTGAGGGCTGGTCAGTTGGCAAGATCCGGAGGTGCCACCTTCCGAGGTGGGTTGAGCAGGAAGGCTGCGTGGGGGAAAGAGATCTTAGCGGGAAACCCAGAGTGCTCAGGAGCCAAGGAGACTTGAGCTGGGATCCAGGGCCGAGTGGGCAACTCGGGGTGGCAAGGAGGCTCACTGGGCATGGGCAGGTGGGCCAGGTGTGAGGCTGGTATGCAGATCTGAAGGGGGGGGTCGGGTGGGAAGGGGAGGATGATTGGGGACGCGTCTCAGACGGGAGAATAGCACAGGCTGAGGGTGGTGCCAGCGTGGAAGGGTACCCAGGGAGGCGCCCCACAGTGAGTCCTTTGGTTTAGGCAGGGGTGTCCCCCTCCATGGGGGAAGCCTCTCCCTGCTGGTCGCTGGCGCCATGCTGTCCCGAAAGGGCATCATTCCTGAGGAGTATGTGCTAACGCGGCTGGCGGAGGACCCTGCCGAACCCCGGTACCGCGCCCGGGAGCGGAGGGCCCGCTTTGTGTCCAAGAACGGTAACTGCAACGTCGCCCACAAGAACATCCGGGAGCAGGGCCGCTTCCTGCAGGACGTGTTCACCACGCTGGTGGACCTCAAGTGGCCTCACACGCTGCTCATCTTCACCATGTCCTTCCTGTGCAGCTGGCTGCTCTTCGCCATGGTCTGGTGGCTCATTGCCTTCGCCCACGGAGACTTGGCCTCCGGCGAGGACACCGAAGTGGCCTGCGTCACCAACATCCACTCTTTTTCATCTGCCTTCCTTTTCTCCATTGAGGTCCAGGTGACCATCGGTTTCGGTGGGCGCATGGTGACTGAGGAGTGTCCGCTGGCCATCCTGATCCTCATCGTGCAGAACATCGTGGGGCTCATGATCAATGCCATCATGCTGGGCTGCATCTTCATGAAGACGGCACAGGCCCACCGGCGAGCAGAGACCCTCATCTTCAGCAAGCACGCCGTCATCGCCTTGCGCCAAGGCCGCCTCTGCTTCATGCTCCGCGTGGGAGACCTCCGCAAGAGCATGATCATCAGCGCCACCATCCACATGCAGGTGGTGCGCAAGACCACCAGCCCCGAGGGCGAGGTGGTGCCCCTCCACCAGGTGGACATCCCCATGGAGAATGGCGTGGGTGGCAACAGCATCTTCCTGGTGGCACCCCTCATCATCTACCACGTGATTGACGCCAACAGCCCTCTCTACGACCTGGCACCCGGTGACCTGCACCACCATCAGGACCTGGAGATCATCGTCATCCTGGAGGGCGTGGTGGAAACCACAGGTATCACCACTCAGGCCCGCACCTCCTACCTGGCGGATGAGATCTTGTGGGGCCAGCGCTTTGTGCCCATCGTGGCGGAGGAGGATGGTCGCTATTCGGTGGACTACTCCAAGTTTGGCAACACCGTCAAAGTGCCCACGCCGCTCTGCACGGCGCGCCAACTTGACGAGGACCGCAGCCTGCTGGATGCCCTGACTCTGGCTTCTGCCCGGGGGCCCCTGCGCAAGCGCAGTGTGGCTGTGGCCAAGGCCAAGCCCAAGTTTAGCATCTCTCCGGATTCCCTGTCCTGAGCCTCGGCCCCTTACCCCCCTCTGCATGTGTGCACACGGGCAGTGTGGCATGGTATGTAGAGTGGACCTGATGCGGGCCCCTTAGCCAGGCCAGGTTCTGGTATGAGACTGAGCCTCCTCAGCTCAGTCTCCCCCACTCCTGCTCACCCAGGGTGTTACAAGGCACTTGTCATTACGCTATTTCTGGCCTCAACAGGAGCCTGTTCTGGGTTATTTTTGTCCCTGCTGCTCCCAGCCCCAGCAGAACTGGCTCATCCCTCTCTTGCTGCCCCAGGCTAGGAGAAAGTTTCCGGTTCTAAAGCTGGGTCTCCAGCTTTAGTTGTGGGCCCCTGTGATTGGTGGCCATGGTTGGGCAGGTGCCTGGGTAGGAACAGTCCCCAGACTGATGGCTTGCTGCTGTTTCTGTGGCCCAAAGAGATGTCCATGGTTCAGCACCAGACCCAGTCAGTCTGAAAAAATGACAGGCTAAATGGTTGACCAGTCAGTTGGGGAGGGCTGTCCGTGAGAACACACATTTCAGCTGGAAGATTGGAGGTGTGGCACCTACGCAGACAGGGACAGGCTGGGGCTGGCAGGACTCCCTTCAGAAGGGCAGGTGCAGGCCAGGAGGAAATGGTGTGAGGAGGCTCAGCCTGGCTGAGCATTGATCAACCACAGCAAAGTGGGGATGGGCTTTATGCTCCAGACACTTCCCCCAACACCAAGGCTTCTGTGGTGAAGGTCGGCCGGGGCTGCTGTGACTGCCTGTTCCATATTGGCTCCTGCCCTGGGAGGCTGGGGTGGGCTGGGGCAGACACGCTAGCATACCAAACAGAAAGAGACTGAGGAGAGGGGATCCTGGACCCACCAACCTCCTCACCAGTGGCTGCTACTCACTTTTCCAGAGGGCAGCCATGGAGGCTCTTCAGGTTACTAGAAGTTATGTTGGAAAGCTCAGGTCTGGGTGACTGAAGCAGAAGCTTTTTATCCTGACAGATTTGATCCTCTCCCCTCCACAACCTGGACTCATGGAGCAGTGCTATGTGTACTAGCCCAGAATTCTGCCTTCTCTGTTGTCAATAAAGCCCCCTCATGACCTAAACTCTGGGCTGTTCTTGCTGGGGAGGCTAGAAGGGTGCTGTTGGATAGAGAGGGTTGAGATGCAAAAGATAGCCTGGACCTAAGCAGGGAAGCCAGAAGGGGACCTGGGATTGGTCCTCTTCTCCCAATTCAGGAAGACTTTTCCCTTTCTCTGTCAGGTAACCCAATCCTGCTGCCTCTCTGGCCATCTCACTTTGTGGATGCCTGCTAGGTTTACATCCTAGGCCCTGCCTCTATTCCTAGGGATCTGCTGGAAGGCTGGGATGCTTAGAGAGGAGAGGATGTCCTATGGAATCATATAGTGGTGTCATGTAAGCTCTCAAGTCAACTGTCTGAGTTCAAACCTTGGCTCTAGCTCTAAGTTCTTGGTTAAATAACACCCTCTCTGTGCCTCAGTTGCCTCATCTATAAAATGGAGATATTCTTAGTACCTACCTCATAGAATTGTTGTGGGAATACCTGGAAAACATATAAAATGCTTAAGTGCCTGGTACATAATAAGTGCTCAATAAATGTTAACTATTGTGACTGCTGTTGAATCAACCACATGATGAGACAACTGATCAAGTAAATGTTACAAGAGAAGGTGCTGTTACATTTCCCCAGTGATAACTATTTTTACCTGGTCATGTTTCCTACCCATCCCCCACCCCTACCCACCCTTACCTCCCCACACCCTGATGACAAGCTATGGCAACACCTGGTTTTCTTGTCTCCATCTCATCCCCTGCTGTCCATTTGCCATGGAACCACCACAGAAGTCTTATTAGAAGGACTGCAATCATTCCCCCCATGCCTACTACCTTCAGTTGTTCCCATCACTGCCAGGTCAAAACTAGACCCTGCAGTCAACCATTTCAGGTTTTGTCCATTTTCCAGTCTTCCAGATCATTGTTCTCTTACCAGTGGTTCATGCATCTACCCATCCCCTGTCTGCCTCACTAGCCCCTCATTGCATAAAACATTGACCTTTTTTTTTTTTGAGACTAAGTCTTGCTGTTTTTGCCCATGAAACTACAGGCTTATGTTGCCTGGGGTACCACGGATTCAAGCAATCCCCAGCCTCAGCTTCCCAGGTAGCTGGGATTACAGGTGCACGCCACCATGCCCAGCTATTTTTTGGGACTAGGTCTCACTGTGTTGCCCCGAGTGGGACTTGAACTGTGATCCCTAGCCCCAGCTGCTTCATAGGCTTAAACTTACAGGCACAAGTCACCGTGCCCAGCAACACTGACCTTGTCTCCAGACTTTTACTTATATTATTCTCTTTGCATGGACTGTCCAGATTTCATCTTCGTCAAAGCCATCTCAGTTCAGGCAAAATAATACTTCTTTGATTCCACTGGAATCTTCTTTGAAATCTTCTTTGATTCCACTGGAAGGAAATGGTCCCTAAGGCCAGGCACAGTGGCGCGTGCCTGTAAGCAACAGCTTATGGAGTCACGGCAGGGTCTAGGGATTGCGGGTCGAGTCCCACCCAGGGCAACACAGCGAAACCTAGTCCCAAAAAATAGCTGGGTGTGGTGGTGTACTCCTGTAATCCTAGCTACCTGGGAAGCTGAGGCTGGGGATTGCTTGAGTCCCTGGTACCACGGACAACAGTAGCAAAAGAAAGAGAGAGAGAAAAAAAGAAAGAAAGAAAGGAAGGAAGGAAGGAAAGAAGGAAGGAAGAAAGAAAGGAAGGAAGGAAGGAAGGAAGGAAGGAAGGAAGGAAGGAAGGAAGGAAGGAAGGAAGAAAGAAAGGAAGGAAGGAACGAAGGAACGGAGGAACGAAGAGAGAGAGAGAGAGAGAGAGAGAGAGAGAAATGGTCCCCTCCCTTCCTGTCTGTCTGGGGGCTTTCTGCTCTTGCCTATGTTTCTGGCCCAGTCTCTTAAGTCCATGGCTCCTCAGGATCAGAGGCTGTATCGATTCAGCACTATGTCTTGTACCAAATGCTGAATGAATAAATGAATGATGAGTGGATGCTGTATGGAACAAGCTGAGGCTAGTACTGTGGTTTGAAGCTTGAAGACTTTGCCAGATCAATGAGTTTGTCCTAAGCTACTCAATAGGTAGGACTAAGAGGCTTGGAAGCTGCAGTGGTGGTCTAAGCATTAAGATGCCCCTCTCTTCACCCAAACAGTCCCCCAGCAAGGATTCTCTTATTTACTGAACTGACCTATTTCTGCTTTAGAGGGAAAAGAGACAAGTAGCCCAAACTTCTGGAGGCAGTTCTTGGGGCCCAGCATGGCTGTCCTTAAAGCCAAAGGAGAATGTGTCCTTAAAGCTAGGTTTATTAATGAGAAGCCCTTTGGCAGCTCCTTGAGTAACCTTACAGTTAATCTTCCTCCATTCCTTTTATGCACTTTAGGTGCCTGGTGACAGTAAACAGACAGGACTGAGGGCTCAGCGCCACCTACTGGCCATAAGGAAGAACTGATTCCAAAAAGAATCAGGGCCACCAGTCCCAGGCTTTCCATTCAGAGAAATGCCCTCAAGGAGGAGCTGGAAAGTTCCAGCCAAGGAGAGAGCAGTTCATTGAAGCCTTCATTGCTTGTATGTTCTTGCCTACTGGTAGTGCTTCCTCCATGTGGAGGCACCTCTTTCTAAAGCACTGGCCTCTTTAACTTGGTCAAAGAAGTGCCCCTGAGATCCACTTAGCCCAGGAGGAATTTCTGTGAGACATTTCTGTTCCTCTTCCTCCAAGACAGCACTGGCATCACGCGAGAGAGAACACAGCAGTCTAAGCTAGGCTCTCCTCCACTCGCCTGGCATAGAGGAAAGAAGTACTTCCTTTCCCTCTGGTACAGTGTGGAGGTTGATCCTGTTCTCAAGTTTGCAGATGAGGAAATAACATCAGAAGTGGGGTGAGCTCTCTCAGATCTCACAGCCAGTAAGTGGCAGCCACGATGAATCTTAGTCTTCATGCCAAAGTTTACGCTCCTTTGCTGTCCCTGTGACCTGGGCTATGACTTTTGCTGGCGGTACCATCTACATGCTTACAGAACCCTCCTGACATGAGTGCGGCTTCCTCCCTAGCACTTCCTCCCCAGATATTGAAAAAGTTGATGTGGTTTTCCACATGATTGACCAGCACTCTCCAACCTAGCCTGCACATTAGAATAACCTAGAAATCATTTGAAATTCCAAAATCCCAATCAAACTCCAGAAGAATGAAATCACAATCTCTGGCAGCAGGACCCTGGTTTTCAGTATTTTTTGAAGCTCTTAGGTTATTCCAATATGCCTGGAAACCACTATGATTTCTCCTTTAATGCTACCACTAGAAGTAAGGACTAGATAAAATTAAGAAATGCTGAAGGAGTCCTTCATTGAGAACTGAAGTTCTAAAATTCTGAAACATTAGTGATCTTCGAAACAATTCATTCTTTCAGAATTATCAATTTGTTTCCCCAAAAAATTACAATAAATATTCTACTTTTTCCTGATCTTTAGATTTAATATCATCAAAAGTGAACAATACAAATGATGACTAGAATAACATTCTCCAACAAACATTGCCCCGAAAGAATTTTTATAACATTTTCAGAACACAAATTCAAATACAATAAACTTACAAAAAGTCTGTGTCTTTCAATAGAATTAAAATCCAATCTATGTATAATTTTAAAAATAGCTCAAATATCTAAGTAAACCAAAAAGGATTAAATCTAAGTATACTTTAGACTAATAAAATTTCTTTCCAAAGTTTAAAATTAACAGAACATTTCTGGTCACATATTTATAAAAGGTTACATTTTTAATCCAACATTAAAACTGAAAAAATTTCAAATCCCCCCAAATTAGTAATAACAAAATAAAAAGGTCTTTAAAACTGACTTTAAAATAGATTGTATAGCTCATCACTTTATTAAATGGTTTTCAAAACAATAAAATATGAACCATATCATATTGGTTTTCTTCATGAAAAGGAAAAATAATCATGAAAATATTTTTTCATATTTTAATCCCAGAAAATTTTTTCAAAAGACATGGAATAACTAATGGTCTTGCCTCAAGTCCTATTTTAGACACAAGCTTATATATAAACCACCACATTCCTTCCAAAAATATGATCTTTCAGTTTGCGGCTATAAAAATTCATACACAGATACTTTGGAAAGTTGCAAGAGTTTAGGGTTTTCACATATGCAAATAGCGCCTGCATTAACTGTTTCAGAAAATGAAAAACCTTCCATAAAGGGGCTCCTTCCTCCATCTTTGCTGCAATACCTCAGCTTCCAGGGCTTTTCATTCTTAAGCCACTACAGGGTAAATGAATTATTAGGCCCTGATGTGAGACTTTAAAAGCACCACCTGTGGCACTGTGCCCTCCCCAAGATTGTACGTGACTGGTTCAGTGGGTGTTTGTGGGTGTGAGTGGGCACACCTGACTCTAGGAGGAAAGCAAAAAAGGGCAGTATCACCTGGGAAAGAACACTACTGAGGGTATGGAAGAGAGAACGCTGGGAAGAGAACTCTAGATAGAGAGCCCAGAGAAGGAGTCTGAAGATTCCTGGAAGTCTGAGGGAGTCACCTGCCTCTTTGCCTGTCAGCCTGCTGGTAAAACAGCCGTTGTATAGAGAGGTACACATAGAATTACCTGGAAGTCACCAGAGCCATCACAAAAAAATGAAACTATCACTCTGGGTATTAACTGAGTTCAAATTGTGACTCAAAATATTTAGCCACTATATCTTTTCTATAAATTCTTCAAAGAATAATCCTGTTTTAATAAATTCACCACTACATTCTACATCCCAACATGACTAACTTCTAAAAAAGTCTGGGATTTTGAGGGAAGGAGAGAATTTATTTTGAAAGTCTTTATAATCAGCCCCATGGAGGTGGCAGCCAGGGGTGTCTGACAATGGTGTTGCATTCCTTTAAGCCTTCCCCAGTGAGCAGGGAGGTACATTACAAAAACAGTAGTGGAAAAGTTCTTTTTTTTCAAAACAGGAAAATGAAAGAAGAGCTTAAAACTCAGATCATCCAGGCAAAGTTGTGAAGAAACAATCAACTATGCTAATTCTTGTCTAGTCTGAGATAGCTGAATTCACTTCCTGGTTTTTCATTCCCCTGCCCCCCCAAAACTTAATTTTTTAAAATAATAATTGTACAATTAAAAAAAAAACTGCTGGAATGAGCAAAAACAGACTATTAAAGGAAGGTACCAAGAAGCTAGTGAATTAAACAAGGGCCCTTCATCAGGGCTGATGGTGCCACATCCACTCCACAGGCTGGTTTCCGCTTTCCTAACAAGTTAGAAACTTTTTCTGAGTTAAAAAGCACTCAGAAACCATTTTTAGGAATGACTATCTGCTTGCCTAACTAGCTCTGAAAAAACTGAATTTTCCTTAATATGATTTTCTTTCTCCAAGATCAATCATGAATCACGCTGAAGCAGACTATGAATGTCAGAGTAAAAATACCTATTCATCAAAGAAACAAAGGCATGTATACAGGGTTAGAGCTGAGATTTAGCTGAAAAAATGTAACATACAAATTCTAAGCTCCATTGATTAATGCTATAGAATAAGGATTCATACACAGCAGGCATAGGAATTTTAGGTTGCTCTGTTTGACAAGAATATTTCACCACTACCACGACCATGTTTAAAACATTAAGGGTATGGCCAGTGTGTTTTCTTTTCATCCAGTTCTGCTGATTTGCATTCCTGCCATTGCTTTGCTATCTTGTCTATGTAGCCATATAATTTTGGGGAGCAAAACTTCACACCTCAATATGCATGCGCTTTGTTCATTCACCATCAAGGCTCTGGTGCCCCTTTATTAGCACATCACCCCCTGTCCTTTCTTCCCTCCAACATGTTTTTTGAAAGAATTCCCTTTGGTGATAATCATTTCCTTGAAAATGGAAATAACCACTACTCTAATAAGGAAATGTTTATGAAGTAGCAAGACGAAGAACAGAAATGTTTAAAATTCAAAAGTAAAGCAAACTGAAATTGCTTGAACTGAAGGGTCATGGTGGACAGAATAAAGAAATGCATGCAGATATAGGATGATGTGGCCTTCCATTTCTTCAGACTCTCGACACAGGGAATCTAAATTGAGGGTAGAAATTCATTTAAATAACAAATACTCTCATGTTACTAAAAATAAACATTTAAAATAAGCTAGAGTTGAACAAAAGTAACAGTTTAATAAAATTCATCGGAACAGCAAAAAGAACCATTGAATTTTGAATGGATTGAATTTTGCCTCTCTTAAAGCTCTCAAACTTTAACTTTAAAATCAGGTGGGAAAAACATTTAAACTATGAACTCTGTTCATAATCTAGAAGCATCTTAGGAAATACTCTTACTACTAAGGATAAAACACGAGGAAGTAAGAAAATTTGCATGGCAAGTCAAATCTATTGTCATAGATTATTAATAAATTATAAACAATACACTTGTTTACAGGCATGCAGAGATTGGAAGGCAACCAGAGGTGGGAATGCAAGGGGGGAAAGTGCTATGGAGCACTGGCTGACAACCAGGTAGATTTTTGATGTTTCCTCAGGAATGAGACTGACATCAATATGTAAACTCAAAGATCTGCAATTAAATAGGAGATAGCTGCAAACGTGGAATTTGTTCCCCCCCACCACCCCGATAGAATACTACAGACAATATTTGGAAAAAAATCAATTCCTAAAATTAAATTGAAGGTTTCACTGGTTTGGTTTTGCTTCGCTTTAGTCTCAGTAAAAAGGTTGGCAGTGCTAGCAACAAGCAATGCAAATTTTTCAATTTGGTGTCTTTCCCACTTGCTGCTATTGCTGCTTGTTCTGGCTCAGTTCTTAGATTCTCTAAGAATTTATTATAATTCATAGTTATCTATTCGTTTAAAAAATAAATCTAAAAGTAGAGAAATATTGGAATCCTGCTAATGAGATTTAAGGGGGAAAAAAGGGAAATATCTGATTTCCTTGAAATCTCACACCTTGAAAGCAATTTACCACTGTCATCTTCCCTATATTACCCACAAACTTTGCATTTTACTTAATACTCCTTAGTGTCCTGATTCTGACAAAGATAAATGATTTTTAAAAGTATTAAGTTGAGGCACCAGTGGTTAAGAGAAAAGGTAGACTTCTTTCTTTTTATTTATATATAAATTTCACATCATTGTAATCCCAGGGATTTACACCCCCACACACACACAAAGGTGGACTTCTATAGCAGGTTCTCCAAGGGGTAAAAAAAATCTTGCATGAAAACAAAGCTCATCATCTAACTTGGTTCTTTTTCAATTTCTTTTTGATTGCAACTTCTTGATTGTACCGCACAGCTGTAAAACAAAGATTAAATTTTAAACAAAGATTAAATTTTATACGAAATTCTAAAAAAAAGAATGGTATTGTAAGCAGGCAATCAGGTACAAGGACCATACCTAGTCGAGGTAGCCAGGGAAGGGAGACACCAGGGCTGGCAAGTAGCAGGTTTATTAGTACCAGGACAGATTCAGTGGATTCATATCCAAAGGCTGAGTCCCCTACTGGGAAATTAAGGGTTTTTATACACTTTACATGCTTTGGTGTTTGGGCTGGGCTATCATCAGTGGTAGCACAAGGCCTGACCTGGTGAAGATAGAGTGAGGAAGATTCAAGGAGAAACTAGGCTGCATCCCAGTAAACTAAGTAAGAAGTAAGTCTTGGGTTGTTTATCTAAATTCCTAGGCTGTATTTCTTAGGTACTGTGCGTCAGCATACCTAGGTTATCATGTTTTTACCTGGTCATTATACTTCAGCATAAATTAAACAAAAAAACAGTAATTTCTAAAAAAGCTAGAAAGAACACTCTTAGCAACTTTTTAGGTTTCACATTCATGCATAAAGACCTAATACAAGAATTAGAATCTCTTACATCTGTAAGTACTATTCTTTTTAAAATAATATAAAGAATTTGCTAGAAACTGTGAGGTGTATCTACATTACTATCCATTCATTTACTCCTGTCCAAAAAAGGCATTTTAGGAAATCGTTCTACATTCTCTTCCAATTCTTTCCTGATTTAACCCCATTCCACCAACTAAAAACAATTACCCTAGCACAGAATCGTTATCTTACCAATTTCTGGCAACAGATAGAATCATCAACAAAAATGTCCCAGATCACTTTTCAATGTTTTCTACAACTTAAACAACAGACACCAGAATTTTCCACTTCTGAAGAAAAACAGTACTATGCTATTAAGTGACTTTTTGTGGGGTTTTTTTTTTTACCACTGCACAAAAGCAGAACTTTTCTAGATTGCTACATTTATTTTGGAATGCATGATTTGAAGTAAAAATCTGAAGCATGATGATTATTTAAAAATTTGTAAAATGGGACCCAGAGTTTTAAAATGTATTAGTATTAAGGGAAATAATGTAAGGTTACAAGGTGGTACGTCAGATTGGCTCACTCAATAACCTTTAACAACCATTCCCATACTGCAGAAATGGGAAAATTTGCAGCTAGGATTCTATGATGGGTCCAATCAATCAGACGCACTTACTTGAGACTTCTGCTCAGAACTGAGTCATAGGGAGACAGAGACAGGAGACCATTTTTTGCTGACGCAGGACATAGCAGAGGTGATGCATTTCTGGTGCTAGCAAGTATTTACAGCTACTTAATCCAGCAGGTGGGTTCCTGATCCAGCAGGTAGCTTCTTTGATGCATCACTCTTGTGATATAGCTCCTCGAAGTTCAGTCAAGGATCTGTTGCTTCTGCCCTACCAAAGATTCTGCAAGCTAACTCTGCCCATTTGTCAACTTCATTCTGTTTAAAGACTAATTTGGAAGATCCCATTCCCTACAACCAATAATCTTGACCTAAAGAGAATTTGGTATCTACACATAAGGTGCTGTGGGTAAAATGATCTTAAATATGGAATTGAGTTAGTTGAGAAGGTAGGGCTTTGAGCAATAACTCTCATGACAAAGGAGGCTAAGTTATTAGAGAAAGTGATGATAGAACTTGATAATGCTAGGAGAATGTTGTCTGCTTTTTGCCTCTTTCAGTCCTACAAAAGACGCATGACTAAGAGAAACAAGACCGCAGAGATGCAAGAGAATTTAATTTGCTGAGGGTATTGTTCTCTGACAAAAAAAAATTGACAAAACTCCAAGTCTGGAGCACTAATGAACTGGGAGAAGAAAAAAAAAACTCAATTACTAACATACTCCAAACCAAAAGTTTTAAAGGCTCTGAGGGAGCTGCTAGAGCCTTTTTCAAGCAACTTCCCTTAAGTAATGGGAGTCATGCTAAGGAAGAAGGTCAGATTAAAACTGCTGTCATCCATTTAAAATAGTCCAGAGTAGGTTCCATTTATTTAAGACCCAAGGGGAGGAGACAGAGTGCAGAAGTCAGCAAATTAAAGATGAGGTTCTTGTTAAAAATTGTCTTAACAAGGCCAGGCACAGTGGTGCGTGCCTGTAAGTGGCAGCCTAGGAAGCCGCAGCAGGGACCAGGGATCACAGTTCAAGTCCCACTCGGGGCAACGTAGCAAGACCTAGTTCCAAAAAAAAGCTGGGCATGATGGCGCATGCCTGTAATCCCAGCTACCTGGGAAGCTGAGGCTAGGGATCACTTGATTCCATGGTACCCCGGGCAATATGAGTCTGTGGTTCCACGGGCAAAAATAGTGAGACCTAATCTCAAAAAAAAAAAAAAAAAATTGTCTTAACAGGATCTTTGACCATGGTTACTCATGGTAACAATTAAAGAAAACAGACCAGCAGCTTACTACATTTATAGGGAACTGTTTGCCCAAAAAAAGAAAATGGAAATAAATCAAATCCCCAAACCTGGCCTGGAAAAGTCTCTGATAATCTAAAACAATCCCCAAACAATAACTGAAAGGGAAATATGCAGAGCAACCTCCAAGAAAAGCTTACTTTCCTATGTCAGTGAGAACTTACTAAAGAGCAAAGTTAAGGGCTCTTGAAGACAGTAGATAGGTGGGTTGCTCCCAGAAAGGTGAAATAGGGGCTGCCTGATGGGTAAATAGAAGAATGATTATATTTATAGACAGCAGGGACCTGGCTATTTTTTGCTAAAAGTGTTTTTTTAATTGCTGTGGATCAGTGATTACTATAAGTCCCAAACCCTTTTCTAAAAAGTTGATTTTATTGCTACTCCCCTGCACTTAACCCACCACTGTGCAGATGGTCACCAACTAGATGACCAGAACAAAGGAAGTCACATGCTAACCCAACAGATTCATACTAGCCCAAGTACATAGTCTTTGAGCTAGATGCAATAATGGATTTGTTTGGGATGGTTTTCCTTCATGGGAGGGGAAATGAGTGTTCTCTGTGTTTCAGAACAATGTACATAGATATTTAGGTAGCCAACAAGGCTGTTTGGGTTAAAACTGAAAGTTGCCCAACAAGCTAAGCCTCTTCCCTTTATTCCTTAATTAAATAAATTACCAGATGAATTCCTCAGCTTCTCTAGCAGCTAAATGGCCACGCGATTCAGTTCTGGCCAGTAAGATATAAGTTCAAATGTGTGGTTCTCCAGGAAAACTGCCTTAAGGAAGCTTTCATTCAGTTAGAAGAAAGTTCCTTTTCTTGTTCTCCTGCTTTGTCTGAAAGGCAACCTTGGAAAATGAGAGTTGAAATGGAGATTAACATTAAGATTAAGATTTTTTGGATAATCTTTGTTTTAAAGTAAGATACTTTGTTTTAAAGTAATAACTAGGGCCCCACCTACTTCCAGATTTCTTTTATGTAAGAGGGGAGAAAAAATCTTTACACAGTGGTTTAAATCATGGTTATCTTTGGTTTTTCTAAACATGATCTTAAATAATAGAATCATGAGTGGAAAATGACATGAAGTGGTAGCAAAAGCTATTCAGTACAAAAATTTCTAGAAATAAGGTTGCAGAAAGTAAGAAAAAGAAAACACTGGGAAATGCTATGATCTTCTTACCCCAAAACACTGGGAATACTATGATCTTCTTAGGAGTACTAAAGAATGGGTGAGAGCAAGTTATTTATTTTAAAAGCCATGATAGCTTCTCACTTAAATAGTTTCAGTGTCTCACTGAGAGTTTCATTAGATTATGGCATCAGGCCATTTAATTCAATCAATAAAGGTGAACAAAGAAAAAGGAAAGGAAATGTGAAGGAGCAGATACTGAATTTGTTTTCCTGATTCTTGTAGACTTCAATCTTTATATATGTGTCAAAAAAAATGTGTTCTCATTTTAAAAGTATCTTCCTTTATTCCATATATGCTTTAAAATATTTATTTGAGCAGAGAAAAAGGAAGGGAGGTAAAAAGATGAAACAGATGTTGGTAACAGTTTTCTTCCAAGTTCTGGTAGACTTCATATTTTAAACATCTGCTAAAAAAAAAGAAATGATTTTAAAAGCATCTTTTTTTATTCTGATTCTTCCTTTATATATAGATATACTGGATATTTGTTTTTAAATACATTTGCTAATAAAGATGGCAATTAAAAACATGTTTTCTGATCCATGTTATAGTATCAATAATTGATTAAAAAGAATTATGAATAATGTTGAAATAAATCATGTCATCCATGAATACAGGTGTCAAATTATATAGCTTTTCAAATGTGCGAATACATAAAAATTTTAGAGACCTTTCACTTTGTTGTAATATAAGTTTCTACATTCCACAAATATATAGAAAATAGCAGGTAATTATAAATAATAATTTGAAATTATATTTGTAATAAATAACATTTAAATTTATTTAGTTGTTTTTTCCTAAACAAACAAAATTACATACGTGGTTGAAATTTCAGTTCTCCACCTGGCCCTGATGGAGGAGTTTCTTGTTGCAATTTCCTTTGTTCCATCTGTTGTACAACCTAGTGAATGAAAAAATAATGTCTTCAAACCAAGTATTATTTTATTTTCTCTGATATATAGCCTTTGACAAAGCACAGCAAACAAACTGAAACATGTTATCCAAAAATGAGATATTAAAATCTAAAATTTAGATTAATATTCAACAAAGCAGTTCTAAAATCATAAAATTTAAAATATAATGGCAATAATATACTGAAATACTCTAAAAAATATAGGCTTTTAGCTAAGTGCCTGCAATGCTTTTTAATGACACAATCCTATAAAACACCACCTGGTGATATTCTTGTTTCTGAGCTTCCAGTTGGTCGTACTGACGCTGTAGCTCTTCTTTTTGTTTCTGAAGCTCCTCTCCCTTTTTCTGTAGTTCATTTTCTTGTAAAGAGATAAGATTTTCATATTCTTTTAATTCATCCTCTGTGAATAATTGCTGCTGATCCAATGTCTAAAAGGAGAAAGAAATAAGCTTAGAAATACAACAGGAAGGTCTGAATCAGTTTTAAAGCTTATAAGTCCAGAGGAGTACCTAATGTATTAAACCTTTGGAGGAAGAGAGAAAGGGAAATAAGAAAATATGTATTTATGTATTCATTTGAGGAAAACGGAAATAAAAAAGGACTTATGACTTTGGTTACAAGGTAGAGAAGTGGGTGGAAAGGATAAAGAATGTGGGAAAGAAAATGACACTCTTCTGAATACACATTTTTGGAAAGATTTGATTTTTGGCAGGTTCAATGGTACACATATGCATAAAAAAGGAAAAAAATAAAAACCTACAAGGGTAGAAAACCTTTAAATAAATCTCCAAATTGAATACAAACCAAAGCAAGGTGCGGGGACTAACTCAAGAAACTTTCAATCACAGTATTTGAACTATGCTTTCAGGTTTAAAAAAAATCCTAAACAAATATTGAACTCTTAATTTTCAAAGACTGGGATTAGCAATACTTTAACACTCCATATGTCCTAGAATGAATAAATAAGTAGAATATTCTTGTGGAAAATGGGCACCAGCTTTTATATGAAATACGGAAAAAGAAAGGTGAGAAAGTTGATTGGAATTGATATTACCTTGAAATTTAAGGAAGTTTTTTTTTTTTTTGTTTGTTTGTTTTTTTGAGACTAGGTCTCGCTATTTTTGCCTGTGGAACCGCAGGCTCTCGTTGCCCGGGGTACCACGGACTCAAGCAATCCCCAGCCTCAGCTTCCCAGGTAGCTGGGATTACAGGCACGCACCACCACACCCAGCTATTTTTTTGGAACTAGGTCTCACTACGGGCCCCAGGTGGGACTCGAACCGCGATCCCTAGCCCCGGCCGCTTCATAGGCTGAAGCTTACAGGCACGAGCCACCGTGTCCGGCTTTAAGGAAGTATTAATATGAACTCATGCATTTGAACACATAGTGATAGTTAAATATATAAAAATAAATATTTGTATATTTATAAGTATATATGTATGTACAGGTATGTGTGAATTGCGTACAACACATAAAATTTAAATGTGTGTACATATATATTTTTTAATTCCCCAACTTTGCTTTCATATACCACCTAGAAACAACGATACTCTAGTAGCATGAAGCACATTTGTGTTCAGATCCTAGCTTCAATTTACTCCTCTAGATGTATGTATATTTCTAATTTTCAAGAAAGAACATTATTTTATATTTAGAAGAAGCATAATTTTTAACAGACTTCTAATTAATTTCAGTGTGATTACAAATAAGAGATCAATTGTTTTATGGTGACATTATTTTATAGTGGCACTTCATATGAAAGGTGAAGATGGGAGATAAAAGTTTTCAGGTAAAAGAGACTGATGTCAAATATCTTAAGTCATAAGAAATTTGAAGTGAATTCTATTACCTCCCAGCTATCTGGCTCCAAGAATTCTTTTTTTTCTGTAGCTCTCATAAACTCATCTAAAGTCACCAGTCGGTCTTTGTTAGCATCAACCTGATTAAAGGAAAGTGAACAAGCAAAATAAAGTAACTTTTTCTCATGAGACTAATAGATACTACTATGTTAACAGTCAGCAATTTGAGTTAGCCTAACTGCCACAAAAACTGGGGGGAGGATCAGCAGGGGAGGCGGAAGCAAAACTGGAAAATTTATGGAAGCAGTAAACAGATCTTTTTCTCACCTATATAATTCCAATTTGAAAATACAGTGATATATATGATACCCCAATATATATGTATATATATACATATATGCATACATATATACATATATGTATATACGTATATACATATACAATATATGTATATGTGCATACATGTGTGTATACATACATGTATATGTACATGTATATGCATATGTTTGTGTGTGTATATATATATATATATATATATATATACACATATATATATTTCCCCAAAGTTTGTTTGCTAATCTGACTGGTTAAACTAGTATTTGCTTCCTCCCTTACCACACCATGTATAATCTCTTCTTGAAGTCAAGTACTTTAGTAAGGAAAAACAATCTTTCCAGAAAGAGGATTAATTTAGTCAAAAGTAAAGGAGTTTAACTTAAAATCCTCTAAATAATTTTTCTTAATGATGACTAAACAAAAAATTGACAACATCTCCAAATCTTCTTCAGTTGCTCTCATAGATGATGGCAAATTTAGCCAGAGAAATTTATTTGATACAGGGATTCCAGCAGTTAACAGAGATCCCAATTCTAACTAACAGCTCAAATATCAGTGAAAACCACTGCACAAAACAATAGACTTTAGTTACCTTAGCTAGGATATCTAGATGAAAGTTTTCAGTATAGTGATAGAAATAAGTATTATAAACTATTAAGGTGTTGAGTTTTTAAATTTCCTTTAACAAAAACCAGTTGCCTTTTAAAGTACCAGATATTACACTACAGTATTTCCTACAGTATTTTCTAAAGAATGTTTTAGAGTTAATATGCAGGGGCAGCCTGATCTTTTGAAATGTTTTAAAATAGTTGCAAATTGTTTTATTTATACTAAGGGAGCATATAAATATTCTGGATCAAAAATGTGAAATCCAACTAAATACATGTTCTGTATATTTTCCATCTTATGGCAAGATTTACTACAAGAACTTGGATAACTGACAGATGTAACATATAATCCTAAACTTTTAAAACATACCTCATTCATTACATGTTCCCTCATTCTTAGTCTTTCTTCCTCCATTTCTACCATATCATCTTCTTCATTTTTGGGATCATATACTTTCTCCAACTAAAAAGAAAAATTTGAAACCAACATAAAAAAAAGGAAGATGACAGAAGGAAAAAAGAGAAAGCAAAAACAATGAATACTTAAGATAAATTCATTTACCTCTTTAGTAAACAGGGCTTCTAATTCTTGTTCGTCCAGGAAGCCATCATTATTGACATCTAAAGTTTAAATGTTACAAATGAAAAATGCCTTAGAAAATAAATGAATAAATGAAAAGACAACTATTTATGGATGGTTCACAAAAGTAGTACTAAAATGAAGCAGCAATATTTTACAGAAAAAAGATTTCTTTTTATGAAGTCTCAGTTCAATCTAACTGATAACATGGACTACTTATGTATAATTCATAAGAGTTTCAAAAAGAATACATCTTGACTAGTTTTTCCCAAAAATATAAAGCTCTATTTATCTAGCAATGTACAAGTGAATGTAAATACTATAGTATAAAGTCTGTTAGATATAACTGAGTGACAGAAATACCTTCATTTTATTATATGGTTGTAAAACACCATATAATAACTTCAACAGTAAAAGCAGATATAGACACAACTATTGACTTAAAATATTTCACACTACAGATCAGTATGAAATAAAGAGTGCTATAGTACCCTAAAGAAAATCTTAAAATGTGTTATTAGCGGAACACTAGAAAACTGTTAATAGATATTACTACATAAGCAGTTTTGCCAGAAATCAATAAGGAGTACAGCAACTATAATGTATCAAACAGCAGATATAAAGATTAAAAACTGAATCAAATCTATTACCGTGTAATTTGAAAAATGTCTTGGGGTCAAAGTCATTAGGATCCAATCCATCAGTCTCTTCCCATACTTCTTTGAGTTGGTCTTTACTTCCCTGTGAATCAATTGTTAAAAACATTCAAAATATTATATTAATTACATAAATATATACCTATTTACATATATACACATATATCAAAATGAAATGAGGAACTCTGAAGAATTAAGAATATTTAATAATAACTTAATGACAAAATTCTGCTCTCTAGTGCCAAATTAGTCTTCAACTAATAAAGGTTTCTTAAAAGTCACAATACTTACTGGATGATTAACTTTGGGATGATTTTCATGCTTTTTCTTCATTTCTTCGAATTTTAATTCTTCTTCTTTTCTCTTTTCTTCATTCAGTGTTTTTAAATACTCCCTCCTTTCATGTTCCTTCATCATTTCATATTTTTTAAATTCCTCATGTCGAGTCTTATCATAATTTTCCAGATCACTGGTAGCCTATAATGCCATATTTAAATAAATGTAATGATATGCTTCAAAATATAAGTAAAGCAATTCTTGCATATAGCATTCTCAAAAAATAATGGACTCCTTTTTAAAATTTTGGACTCCTTTTTAAAAATAATGGACTCCTTTTCAAAATTTTATCATTTTATTTTCATCACTATTATCACCAAAAACACAAGCATTCAAATAAACCAAAAAGCTGACAAATTCCTCAAAAACAATATAAACACACACTAACTTTGAAAAGAAGAACTGTGTCAAATCATAAAGAAACTAGAATAGTTTCTAACCATAATATAAAAGGTCTACAAACTCTAATCTAAAATCCCTGAGGTAGATGTTGTTTCAGCATTTTCTATCAACTATTATAAGCCAAAGAAGCCAAAAATACTCACAATATTAGATAGTTTCTTCAATAAATGATGCTAGGTAAACAGGACTTTCAAATATAAAAATAAAGAAACTAGATCCCTTTTTTATACTACTCACAAAAATTAACTCACAATGCATTAAAGAATTAACTGTAAGCCATGGAACCATGAAACTCTAGAAGAAAATGTAAGAAAACACTTCTTGACATAGATCTTGTTTTGATTTTCTTAGGCCTGGCACCAAAGTATAAGTGACAAAATTTTAAAAGCTATCTACACAGATTTAAAAGCTTCTAAAATAAATAAATAAAAATAAAATAAAAGCTTCTGTTTCTATTTTAAAACAGAAGACTAAAATGAAAAGGCAACCATGAAGTGGGAGAAAGTATCTGGAAATCATTTTCTGATAAAGGGCTAGTATCCAAAATATATACAGAATTCACACAACTGAATAACAAAAGGAATCAATAATCCAATTTTAAAATGGGTGAAGGACCTGAATAGATAAGTTGCCAAATAAGACATACAAATGTCCAACAGGTACATGAAAAGGGGATAAACATCATTAACCATTAAGGAAATACAAATCAAAACCACAATAAGTAGCACTTCATTATGCCAGTTAGAATGGCTATCATCAAGAAGACAAGAGATAATAGAAGCTAGCAAGGATGAAGAAAAAAGAGAACCCTTGGGCACTATTGGTGAGATTGTAAATTCGTGTCCCTACTATGGGAAACAATATGCAGATTCCTTCAAAAATTAAAAAATAAAACTGCCAAATGATCCAGCACTCTACCTCTAGGAATATAGCTAAAAGAAATGAAAACACTATATTGAAGACTTATCTGCATCTCCATGTTCATTACAGAATTATTTACAATAATCAAGAAGTGAGAATCTTGGGGAGTATCTTGGGACACTATGGGAAGTGTCCATTGCAGATGAATAAAGAAGATGTGATAAAGACAGAGACAAAAATATACACAATGTATTATTCAGCCATTGAAAAGGAGGAAATCCTTTGCAAAAACATGCATGAATCTTGAGGGCATTATCTAAGTGAAATTAGTTACCCAGAGAAAGATAAATGCTATGTGATTTTACTTACACATGAAATCTAAAACCAATTTTAAAAAATAATAAATTCAGAAATAGAGACCCAACCACAGAGGCAGAGGTTAGGAAGGGGAATTGGATAAAGACAATCAAATTTCAGCAATAAGATAAATGAGTACTAGGGATGTGATGTACCACACGATGACTACAGTAACACTTCAATATGGCATATTTGAAAGTGATTAAGAAAGTAGACTCCAGGAATTCTCAATACAAAAAATTTTCAGCTAGGCGTGGTGATGCATGCCTGTAATACAAGCACTGGGAGGAAAGAGGCCTGGGATCGCTTGAGTTGACAGGTTCGAGACCAAGCCAACATAGCAAGACCTGCTCTTGAAAAAGCAGCTGAGGGTGGGTGCCTATAATCCCAGCTACCTGGGAAGCTGAGACTGGGGATCGCTTGAGTCCATGGTTTGGGGACTACCCTGGGCAACATAGTGAGACCTATTCTCAAAAAAAAAAAAAAAATCAAGAAAAATTTCCTTTATTTTTTTTTTATTTTTGTATATATCTGTATGAGATGATGGACACTAACTAAACTCATTGTGGCAGTCATTTCACAATATGAAAGTGTGTCAGGTAATCATGCTATACACCTTAAACGTAGACAGTGTTATTTGTACAATTCTCAGAGCAACTGGAAGAAAAAGAGAATTTTCTCTTTTTTAAAGAGAAAACACCATATTATAGAACATCCCTGCAGAAGGTTGAGACCAAATAGATTAGAATTTGTCTGGTAAAATCTATGAATACTCCCATTAAGTAAGCTAAATAAAAACTACAAGTAACCTTACTATAATTTAAGCCAGGTTTTGCTTTGATAGTTTCTTTTTTTGTTTTTTTCAACTTGTTTAAGGAGCAGAACTATGTATTATCTTACCAGCAGGGGAAAACTATCTCCCTTTAGGGATATTCTGGAGAATATATAAAATTGGTTACCACTTCATTGCACTTAATTGTCAAACTGTAAAACCCCAAAGGCACAAGAAAGATAGCATATTTTGGAGTTATTCTCACCGCTTTGATTAACATATCTAAATCTGTAGATTCAAACTTGTCAGGATTCATGTGGTTTAGGTGATCAAATTGTTTTAGCAGAGCTTGGTGGTCTATGCCTGTATCTGGAAAAATGAGAAAATGTTAAATGATTAATTTAAATGTTAAATGATGAATTTAAAGCTATAAATAGTAATATAAAGACCATATAAGAAAATTAAATACCTGGGAATAACCTAACAAAAGACATTAAAGATCTATACAAAGGAAACTATAAAACATTATTAAAAGAAATGGAAGACATAAAAAAATGGAAAGACATCCCCTGCTCATGAATTGGAAGAATTAACATTATCGGAAATGGCCATCCTACCAAAAGCAATCTACAAACTCACTGCAATCCCAAGAAAAATTCCAGTGACACTCTTATAAAAGATAAAACATTACAGAAATTTATATGGAACATGAATAGCCAAAACCTCAAATAGCCAAAATCCTCCTAACCAAAAGAAGAGAGAATGGAGTTTTTACAATCCCAGACTTCAAATTATATGATATAGCCACAATAATTAAAGCACTATGGTACTGGAACAAAAACAGACAATCAGATCAATGGAAAAGAACTGAGTGCCTAGAAATAAATCCACATATGCATGGTCAACTAATTTTCAACAAAGGGGCAAAAAACATACATTGGTACAAGGATTGCCTCTTCAATAAATGGTACTGGGAAAACTGAACCACTACATGCAAAAAAATAAATCTAGACTATTCCCTCATACTATATACAAAAACCAACTCAAAATGAATAAAAGACTTGAAAATAAGACCTGAAACCATAAAATACATAGAGAAAAATATGGGCAAAACACGCCAAGACTTTTACTTCAGAGACCCCTGTCAGGACACATCTAAAGATGCTTTAAAAAATTAAGAAAAACATAAACAGCTAGAACTACATCAAACTAGAAAAGTTCTCTACAGCAAAAGAGACAATAACCAAAACAAAAAAAACCAATTGAGGGAAAAAAATTTGCCCTCCATTAAAGTGATAATGATCTAGCAACAAAGATCCACAAAGAACTCACACAACTTAGCAAAATCAAAGCAAAAAGCCTAGTCAAAACATGAGAGAACTAAAAAGACACTTCTCCAAAGAAGAAATACAAATGACCAATAGGCACATAAAAAAATGCTCGACATCACTGATAATGAGGAAAATGCAAATCAGAACCACAATGAGATACCACCCTACACCAGTTAGAATGGCCCATACCAAAAAAAAAAAGGGGGTGGGGGCAACAACTAGTGCTAACAAGGATGTGGAAAGAAAGGAACACTTTTATACTGCTTATAGGAATGCAAACTGGTCCAACAACTATAGAAAGCCATGTGGAGGATCCTCAGACTACAGAAAATGGAACTACCATTTAATCCAGCAATCTCACTCCTTGGAATCTACCAAAGGACACCAAAACATTAATTTAAAAGGACACCTGTACTTGGATGTTTATCGCAGCACTATTTACAATACCAGGATATGGAAACAACCCTAATGCCCCAAAACTTATGAATGATTAAAAAAGATGCAGTATATTTACACAATTGAATATTACTCTATAATCAAAACCGGAAAATATGAAGGATTTGTAATATTATGGATGGACCTAGAGGGAATCATACTAACAGAAATTAGCCAGAAAGAAAAAGACGAAAACCATATGGTCTCACCTATAGATGGGATATTGGAACAACAAACAAAAGACCAAGAAAAAGTCAAAATAAGCTAACAACAGAACTGGGAAAAGCAGCTGGGGGTGGAGGAATCAGGGAAAGGAGAAGCACAAGAAGATTAAGAAGAAGGTGGCCGGGCATGGTAGCTCGTGCTTGTAAGCTTCAGCCTATGAAGTGGCCGGGGCTAGGGATCGCGGTTTAAGTCCTGCCTGGGGCCCGTAGCGAGACCTAGTTCCAAAAAAAATAGCTGGGCGTGGTGGTGCGTGCCTGTAATCCCAGCTACCTGGGAAGCTGAGGCTGGGGATTGCTTGAGTCTGTGGTACCCGGGGCAACGAGAGCCTGCGGTTCCACGGGCAAAAATAGCAAAACCTAGTCTCAAAAAAAAAAAAAAAAAAGATTAAGAAGAAGGTTCACAGGTGATGAGGTGGAGGAAGAACCCCAGGGAATGCAATGATGTTTTACACATATGTGTGTGTGTACATACATACACACTTATATACACTTATATGTGAACAATAAAAATAAACAATAAATATAAAATAAATATTTTTAAAAGGACAGAAAACAACCACATAAGAATAAGCATTCATATTTATTTCTATAGAATTTTGTAAGAAAATTCAAAGTTTTAGTTAGGGTTTATATTTTCTTTTAGAATATTATACACCTTGTCATTCTAGGAAAGGCAATGTCCTTGAATCTAAATAAAATAAAATATGCAATTTTAATGATATTTCTAGAAAGGCTTGTTAATTATCAACATAACTAAAAGGTTTTTTATTATACTGGCCCACCACCAAGCAGCCACATGGCTGCTTGCATGCCTGGGGACCTGGGCCATCAGGGGCCCTTTCCCTGGGGGAGCAAAGGCAGCAAGGAACCCCAGGTAGGAACTGAGAGCCTGGGAGGTGGTACCAGGAGGGGTCTTAGCCCCACCCGCCAGTGGGTGGCTGCATGGGGCAGCCATCTGCCAGCCTCCATCCCAAGGGGGCTTGGGACACCAGTAAGAATGGCCCATATCAAAAAAATGGGCAACAACAGTGTTGGTGTGGATGTGGAGAAAAAGGAATGCTCTTACACAGCTGGTGGAAGTGCAAACTGGTCCAGCCACTACAGAAAGCTGTGTGGAGGACCCTCAAACAATTGAAATTGGAACTACCATTTAATCCAGCAATCCCACTACTGGGAATCTACCCAAAGGACACAAAAACACTCATTTAAAAGGACACCTGCTCTTCATTGTATCTGTACAATAAACTGTATGCTATTGCCAGGATACAGGAACAACCCAAATGCCCCAAAACTGAAGAATGGCTGAAAAAGATACCATATATCTACACAATGGAATATTATTCATCAATCAAAGAAGACCTATATAGTTATATCATTCGCATCAACATGGTTAGAGCTAGAAGGAATTATGTTAGCAGAAATAAACCAGAAAGAAAAAGAGAAATATGGGATGGTCTCACTTATACGAGGGTTACAGGCAAGACAAACATACAAATGGATAAGAAAAATAAAAAACTGCCAATGAAACTGAGGTATACAGCAGGAGAGGAGGAGGGGTAAAAGAGGGAGGGCACAGGGATAAAGATGGTTCATGGGTGATAGGGTGGTGGGAGAGCCTCGGGGTAGATAATGATATGATATATATATATATATGTTTGTGTGTATATATATGTGCAATCAAGGGAAAAATTTAATTAAAAAATTTTTATAATAGTAAATCTACCAAATTTCCTACTTAAGTAAATAAATTCAAAGGTCTAAGTAGAATATCTAAAGTGAATTGCTCTAAAATATTAAAGATTTTTTCTATGCTGCTCCAATGAGTCTTTAATAGAACAATAAAAGTCTAATTCATGTTCATTCATTTGAATTATGGCTTACTTTTAGAGAAACATCAATTGTTTCTGTAGAAAAGTTTTTAAAAACAAGCTACACTGGATTGTGGTGATTCTGTACTATTTGTTGCATTATAGTAGTGAGCAAACAGGTAAGCACGTTGCTGCTGTTAGAAGCCATATTCTCACAGGATATACACTTGACAGAAGGCAAGGAAAAAAACCTATGGAAATGGATGGGGATTAGCACTGTCTGTGTGACTTCTAAATCTATAATTTCTAAAATGTTTATGTATTTGCATGCATGTTTCCCATATGTGTGTGTATGCATCAATTATCACAAACATCACTGGTAGATACATGTCCTACATGTTCCCTATAGAACAAAAGGTAATCAGTGTATTTTCCCTCAGTTTTGCTATGAGCCTTAAATTGCTCTAAAAAGTCTTAATTTTAAAAAGAACAAGTTTCAAAGATGTTTTTCCATTATCTTTTGTCCTTTTGCCTTATGATTTGTCATTACACCATATTTTCTCCTTATTTCTATTCATATGATGATTTATAGTATCAGACATCTTAGACATCTTATTATTGAGTCAATTTTGCTATTAGATAAATGCACTTACTATGTATGATACAGTATTCTACTGACATACAATAAATTTGGTATAGGCATTAATACATAATAGGAACAAGGAAGACTTCCCCTTTTTCTACACTATGGGCTAGTTTCAATAGAACTCCCTATGTTGCTGTCTGGGCCTGGAGGTTGTCTGTAGGGCTACCTCTCCAGTAACCCTTTCCTTCTTTCATCTGTGGAAATTGTTCCAGTTGAATTTTCTCTCTGCTTTCTGTAGCTTTTTCTTTCACATTATTCTTCCTCTTTTAAATCAGTTGATTAATTCATTACTTTTCATTCATCCTTTCATCTGGAATAATTCTTTGAGGTGAATAATTTTAATTGTTTGGATGATATGAATATATTACCTATCAACAAAATTGAATTTAAAAAATCAGGCCAGACATGGCAGCATGCGCCTATAATCCCAGTTATCTGGGAGGCTAAGGCTGGGGAATCACTTGAGTCCGTGGGGTCAAGACAACCCTGGGCAACATAGCAATACCTAGTCTCTTAAAAAAAAAATTAATTAATTAATTTAATTTAATTAAAAATCAGTGTAGCCAAATCAATACTAACATTAAATTTTTCCTACAGGAACATGGCATGTACTAATGTATACTGATGTCAATAAACAGTATTACAATTTTCCTATATTTTCTGTATCACTTACCTTGAAGAGAATCCAATTTAGCTTTAATTAGCATTCTTAACCTTGACACTTCTTGTCTTTTTAGTTCATCAAGTTTCGTCCTCACATGGTGACTTACCAAATCAAGCTCTTTGCTTAACCTCCCACTCTGTTAACAAAATTAATCAATTAGTTTTATCTGTTATATTGTATTCTTTACCATACATAATATATTACAAATGGAGTTATAATAAGGTGGCAATTAGTGCTTTTTACTAATCTATATAAATTTGATATTGAGCCTGAGATTTAAAGTGGTCCAATTAAGGACAGATATTAAAAAAAGAAGGTTGTTGGACTCAGAAAGATTCCTTCAAAGTTATAACTCTGGTTCTCGAAAGAGTTGATAGAAAGTTTGAGAAAATTTAAAAGCATATAATAATATAAGCAAACAAATGAAACTATCTTAAGAAGTAAAAAACTTTTTTTATTCTCTGATTCTAAGATATACACAACAAAATGGATACATTTTCCAAGGATGGGCTTTAAAAAGAATTGCTCATATCGGATCTCTACAGCTCCCTTTCTTTAGTATGAGACTAAGAGAGTCTAGGGCTCTGTCTAGAAGGACAAAGGCAGATGGTTAAATCTCCTCTACTAGCACAGAAACACCAGAAGCGAAATCTACTCCACGATTCCAAATAGCTTCCTACTATCCTCACATCATCATTCAAGTCCCTTAACGTGATACACAAGGCCCAACCTCATGTTTTAGTCAATCAGCCTCTACTTCCCACTACCATCATTTTCCCATATATGTCTTGTAGCTGTACACCCTTGCACCTCAGTTTAGCAAGCTTCCCAGTTTCTGCCCTTTTCTTAGTCACATCTTTAAGCACTGGTATAACCCCTACAAGGAAGAACAACTTCCCATTTTCCCCCACAGCTAGAATTATGTGTCTATTATCTATATTTTCAAAATACATGATATACTCATCACTTATTCATCATAATAATCTTGTTCTGGTTATTATTCTACCTTGAGGGCTCTTTAAGTGCTTGGGTTCCTTTTTGTACACCCATTATGTAACTCAGTACCTAAGATGTCTGTTAAATAATTATTTGATTGCATTTACCTTTATTTCTTCTATGTCTGCTTTCTGGAGTTTTTCTCTGAAATGAGCATCTGTTTCCAGAACATCAATCACTTGCTTGAGATATTCATCATAATAAAGTCCAGTATCCTTCAAGTTAAGAAAAAGATAACAATGTTCCTATACTTACTTTTATTTCCTGCATCTAAAGATCTCAACCCCTAAAACTGTATTTCTAGCAAAATGGCATTTAGACATATCTACTTTGAGTTTGGATGATCCATGGTAGAAAGCTGTAGTTCTCAAATGAGTTTTGTGTCAGAACCAAAATCATGTTTTGCAATTAGTATAAAGTAGATTTTCTATACAGTTTAAATAATGAAGATTTAATCAATAACATTAATAGATTTTCCACATTGTTACCTGTCTCTCTTTTGATAATAACACAATATTTTCTTTCTGCCCGTGGAATGCAGGTTCACGTTGCCCAGAGTACCACAGACTCAAGCAATCGCCAGCCTCAGCTTCCCAGGTAGCTGGGATTACAGGCGCACGCCACCATGCCCAGCTATTTTTTGGGAACAGGTCTCACTGTGATGCCTCAAGCAGGACTTGAACCGCGATCCCTAGGCCCAGCCGCTTCATTGGCTGAAGCTTACAGGTATGCGCCACCATGCCCGGCTCTAGAGTAATTCTTCTATGTATTACTTCTATTTAAATCAACGTCTATTCTAATTATTTATTTATATCAATGTCTAGAAATGAGTGATTCGTCTATGCATTACTTAAAATATTAATTATATTAAGTAAACATTGTCAATATTATATAACATGTGCTTATCCAACACTCTTTTCACTGTCATATAAGTAGTTCCTAGCCGGGCATGGTGGCTCGTGCCTGTAAGCTTCAGCCTATGAAGCAGCTGGGGCTAGAGATCGTGGTTCGAGTCCCACTCGGGGCAACATGGCGAGACCTAGTCCCAAAAAATAGCTGGGCATGGTGGCGCATGCCTGTAATCCCAGCTACCTGGGAAGCTGAGGCTGGGGATTGCTTGAGTGTGGTACCATGGGCA
>PVHY01000098.1:279193-334717 GCA_004024945.1 Uropsilus gracilis | reverse complement strand
ATATGATCGATTTTAGAGAAAGAACCGTGTGCATTTGAAAAAAAAGTGTATTCTTTTCCTTGGGGGTGTAGTGTCCTGTATATATCTATTAAGTCCATTTGGTCTAGCTCTTCCTTTAAAGCTTTTGTTTCTTTGTGTAGTTGCTGCTTTGTTGATCTGTCTTGTGTTGAGAGTGGCGTGTTAAAATCTCCTACCACGTTTTGGTTCAGATATTCAGCCTTTCAAATTTAGTGACTCTCAAGTTCAGTGCTATGATGGGTCCTCTCCAGTTGTTTCAATGCCCTCAAATTTTTTATGCTATGACACTGTCCCTCCATCCAAGTTGTAGATAAAATATTAAACCCTTAGAAACTTCTGGCATGTGAGTAGACATATTCCCTCAGGTCTAGATTAATTGTTCTCAAGCATTTGAGCTTGAGAACAGTAAGGAATCAGTAAGATAGTCTCTCAGTCCTGAAAAAGAACTATGAGATCAAGTGACAGCTCACTACCATCTTACAGAAGGGGCTTTCATCTTAGGAATGAGGCATCCATCTTAGGGATGGGACTTCCATTTCACAGACAGGGCTTCCATCTTACATAACATGGGTTCCCAACAGAGGGGAAGTGAGTGACAAGTGAATATGTCACCACACCTCTCTGACATACCAGATGTGGTGATGAGCTCACAAGGTCTTCCCCTCTCCATGCTAAGTAGGAGCTTTCACTGCAACAAGCTTCCAGGGGGGCCTTGGACTTTGATGGGAGAATCCAGCTCCTAAATCTCTCATACATTCCTGACAGGTGGGATTCACCTACAGAGCTGTTCTGTCTCTTCCCCATCCAAATGTGGTCAATGAGTCAAGCTGGAAAGATCGGGCAGCCAGCCCAGGACCTTGGTCTTTCCCTGCCTCGTGCTTTTGTTCCTCTTCTTTTTGCTGAGGCAGTGGGGTTCTCCTACTATCTTCATTTTCTATCCCATAGAAACTTGTAAACTTATTTGAACAGGGCGCAAATGCCAAGAAATACCCTGGTGAGTTAGGGCCAACAAATACTTAAACACAAAAGACAGACTTGCTGGTACTTTGTGAGCACAAAATCTTTAACTCTCAATGACTAGTTTACAGGATATACAGAAAATGTGTCCTGAAACATCCAGAAACACCAGCATAAAGAGAAAATCAGTCACAGTATTTGTTGAATAAATGAATGAATGAATGAATGAGTGGTTGCATAAAGGAATGAATGACTTTAATAAATGAAACAAAGTAAATGGATATAATAATAGCACTCATTCTGGTCCAGTAGGAGACCTCTGGGAAATCCTATTGTGCTCCCCACTTTCTGAAGAAAAGCTGGGCAAGGGGAATTCAACACTGGGGTACTATTCACATTCCAGAAGTTCTGCATCAGGGGGATGCGGCTGAGGTCACATTCTGCTGCAGCTTTCCTCCCTTGCCCTCTCCTGCCTCCCTCCCCACTACTACAGGCACCCCCTTTATAAATCCCTTCCTCAAAATTCCCATCTCTGGCTCTGCTTCTAGAGAAGAAGACCTAAGACAAAGAACTTCAACAATATGCAACCTGCTGCTTCATGTTGAATCTGGCCCCTCACCACCTTCTGAAATCCCTCACAGCCATCATGGGCCCTAGGACTCAGGGCAGCCACGGCAACTTCTGCAGGTGCTCAGACTGCACAGCCACCAGACTGCATAGCCTCAATCCTTATGACCAAGCATAACACAGAGACATTCTGAGGAAAACTACCTGGAGTCATAGTTGCAGACATCAGGTGAGCCACTCAGTTCATGATGCCAAGAAAGACACCAGGGTCTCCCAGTTGCCAAAAGGTCCCATCAGCTCTAGGCAAAGCATCCGCTGTCACATTCACTAATTATTTATGGAACAGTCAGGCAGGAGGAAGGGGCAGGGGGTAAGACAAGCCATACTGAGATGAAGACAGAAAGAGTTCCACAATTTTATCTTAAAAATTCCTGAGGAAGTCTCCCCACTTCCCATGGGACAGTGATAAAGCAGTTGCCTTCATGCCTGCCCTCTGGGAGACCAAGGAGAAGCAGGCACGCAAGTCAAAAGCTCCAACCTTCTCAAAGCTGCTCAGTTTCAAATTCAAGAGGACTTCAAATAACAGTGTGTCCTGGCCACTCAGTAAGGCCTGGAGTTACTCCTTATCCCATGAGCAGAGACCCCCGCTACCACCAGAAGTGTCCTGGCTGGCTCTCCCTTCCCTCTCCACTGGGGATCCTTCAAGTATTCCCTGTTCACCCAACTGTTTCCCCTGCTTTCCTCATCAGTCTCAGGTGACTGACTTCCAACTTGACAGAAAAATAGCAGGCAGCAAAAGTTAAATCCTGACCCTCTGGCTAAAATACATACCACACACACAACATGCACACAGCAACACACCCAGCACAAACACACAAGGCACAGGAACACCTTACCCCTAAATCTCTACCACCCTTTCCTCCTGAAAGGTGGAAGGGGCAGGCTTCCTCGTGTTCCTTGCACCATTAAGCCCCTTCTCTCCCAGATCTTTGCTGCCTCTAGAACTGCAGGTTCCTTTCAAAGAGCATTTTACT
The DNA here is from genome assembly GCA_004024945.1 of Uropsilus gracilis. Classification (NCBI taxonomy): domain Eukaryota; kingdom Metazoa; phylum Chordata; class Mammalia; order Eulipotyphla; family Talpidae; genus Uropsilus; species Uropsilus gracilis. The sequence continues at coordinate 332,141 of PVHY01000098.1, read as the reverse complement.
GCAAGTTTCACTTGTCTAAAAAAAAAAATGTTGGGAGAGTTGTAAGCAACATATTACCTCACTTCCTACTTACAATGAGAATGGAAAGCCTAGTAGCTGCCCTCCCCTTCCCCCAAACGTATCTCAACAGGACCTGAGTTCCTTGTAGAAGTCCCAGTCTTCCTGGCAGCAGGTACCCCACGCTCTTCCACCGCCAAGGCAAGTTACTTTCCCATAATTAAACCTTCTTTTGACAGTTAACCTTTTCTTTTGCAGCCCTTCTCCCCCACCCCGCTACCCCCACATTTATATTTGGTTTTTCAACCTTAGGTCCCTGCTCTCCTTAGCACCTACCCTTCCAGGTTCCAGCACCTGCTCCGAGACCTTCACACCTGCTGGGCAAACCTCAAGTGTGTGGAGAACTCCCTAGAAGACAAGAGCTTCAAGAAAATCCACCTTCAACTGCAGTCCTCACAGCAGCCACCCCCATTTGTTCTTTGTCTTTACCATCTCAACTATAAAAGGAGCATCTCCAGCCTTCTATCTGCCCAACCAGAGAGTACTGGATGTGGTCCTTGGCCATCACTCTTTAGCTTCCCTATTCTGTACCCAGCAAGCCTCCAAGTTCCACCTGTGTCTCCTGAGTATCCCCCAAATCCCTGTTTCTTAATGGAAGTCCCTTCTCTGCATTTTCCAACTTCCTCCTTGCTCTAACTGCAGGAGGTAGCCCCAAAATGCAAACTGAAGCTTGCTACCCTCTCTCCAAGCCCTTTTCTGAAAATTTACCCTCCTGCACAGTTCTCCTCAAGAGAAACAGGCTCAGGAGGAATTGAGCAGAAGACAGCAAATCCAAAGCCAGGGAAATGATTGATTTGTGCATTTGTTCGTTCATTAAATTATGCCTGCAGAACCTGGAGTTAGTCCTTCTGGGAGTCTCCAGGCCAAAGGACTTAGTTTCCTTATTTATTGCCTTCACAGCATTTACTTCAGAGCACTTACTTCCACTTGTTACTGTTTTCTTTTATTCCCTGTTTTTATGTTCATTAAAAAAATCTATCTCTCCTTTAAGAATGTAAGTTCCAGGAAGAAAAAGCACACAGTTAACCTGCTGTGGTCGCCACAACCCCAGAGCAAGGCCAGGCATCGGCATGAATAACCAAATTGTGTACAGTCAGTTTTAACACAAACAGTTTCAGAATACATTTGGCAAGTATTTACCAAATAACCACCAAGCTCAAAGCATAGGGGGTAGAAGTAGGTGTCAGCACACAGACACAGAAGGTGTGATTTCTGCATGCAAGTCCCTCTAGGAAGGAAGAAGATTGAAGTGCAAAGGGCTGGCAACCAGTGGGCAACCAGGACTCTCCAAGTCAGGGTCTTATTTGGCCTGCACCCCACAGAGCTCCCAGGTCTGGTGGGAACAGCTCCAGTGGGAGGGAGCTGGGCAAGAAGCCATCCTCACCTTCTGCTTCTGTTTTGTGTAAATAAGCATCTAGACTCAGCCCCTTTCAGAAGTAAAGGTCATGAATACATGTAAATACTTTCAAATGACTGAGTAAAAGTCCATGTGGCTAAAGGGGGTGCAAGTCAGCCCTGGGTCTGAGTAGTGAGCATCCAAGTGTCCGCTACATGGTTTTCAAATTTACTGTGTGTTTGAAATTTTTTCACAATTAAAGAGAAAAAAGAAGGAACTTTTCACTCAGGTCAGATGAGACTATTCCTTGAGGAGGGTGTGCAAATTTTTTTTTAAAATGAAGAAAGGAAAAGGGGTGGAAGTAGAAAGGAAATGATTCTGCCCTCTTTCATTGCTGGTGGGAATGTAAACTGGTCAATTACTCTGGCAAATCTATGTGGAGGTTCCTCAGAACACTAAAAATAAATCTACCATGTGATCTAAGGATTCCATTCTCAAAGGACACAAAAACAGTCATTTGAAACCTGCACTCCTATGTTTTCTGCACCACTGTTCACAATAGCCAAGATATGGGAACAACCCAAATGCTCCCATATAGATGAATGGATCAAAATGCTGCAGTATCTCTACACAATGGAATATTACTCAGCAACCAAAACAGACAGACTCATGTCATTTGCAGCAACATGGATGGAACTAGAATGGATTTTGCTATATGGAATTTAGAAAAAGGAAGTAAAAGGTTAAGAAAAGGTCAAAATTAGCAAACTGACCAAAGTACTGAAACATGCAGCAGGGCAGAGGAGGGGGTCAAACGGGAGGGATGAACATGGGAACATGGTGACAGTTCATGGATGATATGGTAGTGGGAGGACTATGGAAGCAGTAACAATGTAAGAAAAATATTTAATAAATAAAATAGAAAGAAATGAACAGCAAAAGCAGAGGGAAATCTTTCCTCTCTCCTTCCATTCTGCCTCCCTCCCCTGCAATCTAGGTTGCAGTCAGACTCCAGAGTGACCTTTTAAAAACCTGAATCAGATTGTACAGATGTGACATTTGCTTCCTTGGCTTCCTTCATGCCAAAAATAAAACCAAATTCCATGATTCTCCATGAAAAGCCTTACATGTTTTGGACTGAAATCGGAAACAGCCACATGGACTTGCATTTTATACCTGAGAAACACCAGGTTAGTAACAGCCCCAGGGGCCCCGGCAGTCATCTCCTCTGCCTGGGTGTCTCTGTCCCTGCCATTCACTGGGTTTGGCCCTTCTTATCTTTCAGCTTCAGCATCCCTCAGCCAAGGTGGTGTTACCTTTACTACCCCAGGGAGAGCAACCACAGTGCCCCCTGCCGGCCACAATCCTGGGTTGCAGTCCTCTGCACAACCCTTACTGCCACTTGAATCCTTCATGCTGTTTGTTTCTTTATCCTCCCAAGTGTTAGCACTCTCTTGCTGCATAACAAATTACTTAACTTAGCTTAAAACAACACGCATTTATTAGCTCCCTGTTCTGTGGGTCAGAAGTGACTGAGTTCCCTGTGCAAGGGACTAGAGTTTTCAAAGGCTTGCTATCTATTGGTAGGGTCCGTTCTTAGCTCTTAAAAGTCCCTCCAAAAACTTCCAATCCAAAAGCAGTATCTTTCTCCAAAAGAGGGCCACTCACACTTTGAATCTCTCCCAAGAGGAACACCCAGGGATCACCTGATCATGTTATATGCACCTAAGCTAACCATGTCTAATTTACTGGAGTGGCTATGCAGGGTACTCACAGTTCATGGGTATGCTCCTCCAGGGAGAAGGCTACACAGGGGGTGCATATCAGGGATCAGGAATCTCAGGGTTGCCTACCTTACCCCACTGGAATAGAACTTTGCCCATCTTGTGACACAGAGTACATGCAAAAGAAGAACAAAGCACAGCACAGTGCGGGGAATCAACAGGCTTGCCCAGGAATTACAGGTGATCTTGGTGCAGGTGACCTGACCAGCCCAGGATCTGTGCTATGGATCCAGTCACGGGATGGTGGGAATCATAATTCCGCACAACTGAACCCAGGCGTGCTCTACCATACTGCCCAGCATGCTTTAGGCAGGTTCCAGCCTGGCATAGTCCTAGCATTGAGTAGATGTCCGTTAAATATTTCCATTCCTGAATGGGATGGAAGGAAAAAGGTGTCCCTGCTGGAAATCAGAATTGCAAAGAATAGAAAGTAATAGATCCAGAGAGCAGGACAGAAGGCAGAAACCAGCACCTCTGATCTCTTCCTGTACAATGTCCAGCAACACCTGCCCCCTGTGCAAACACTGCTCCTCCAGGAAGCACCTTTGCCCCAACTCCAGGTCTTTTTCACTGAATGGCTGCCAAACTCAACACAGCCTTTTAGGAGACCTGCCATCTGACGTCTCCCTCCTGATGAGGGAGGCCAAATTTGGAAGGCCAAATCCTACCCTCTTCTTGTGACTCGGCACCCCTGTGTCTCATGGCCCTGCATCACCATTACTGTCATTGAGGGAGGTGGCTACTTAACTGTCTTTGACCCCACTGAGTGCAGAGTCAGGCTGTGCAGACCGCTAGGATATGCTTGCTGGCTCAGCAGGAAGTGGGAGTTAGCTTGGCCTGGGTACCCAGTGGAGGGTAAAGTATGCCTGTGGCATGACCAGGGGTGAATGTGGAGAACACACAGCAGAAAAGTCAGAAGCCAGAAGATCACAGAGGACCCAGAAAAGGAGGGGAAGGAAGCCAGTGAACCCAGAAAGCCGGTTCTCGTGGAGCATGAGGATCGGCATCTGACCAATGAGCAGCTCTGCAAACACGGTTACTTGTTTTTGCCAAAACCTGTCAAAAGCCTCATGTCAGGGCCAAGAGTTGTCTCCATGCACCTCTTTGCTCCAGCAATGCTACTGGTCAGCGTGGGTGCAAAGAGAATGATGGTGTGATGCTGGTGGTCAGGGTGGGAGAGTTTGCCTTTCACTTCCAAAGGAGTAAAGAAAAGTGGTTCTGTCTGTTCACCACACCTAGGAGGGAGACTGCCAAGAACTGAGGCCCACGTGAGTGTGAATAGGACAATCATATCCATCCTATTGGTACGAGAAAGCCCCTCACTGGACCTAAGATGAGTCAGAAACTTACTAGACCCCTGTGTCACGTTCTGTGTCCAGATGCCCCACCTGAGAGATGGGCACTTAGAGAAAGATCAGTGGGCAGCCTCAAGGGTGCTATGCAGGCCAGGCAGCAGGTCCCGGAGAAAAGGAAGCTGAGATTATTCATGGGAGAAAGACAGGCAGATAGGATTTAGTACAATCTTCAGGTATCAGAAGAGTTCTTTAAGCAGTGCAGGTTATGTCTTGGCAGTGGTGACTGAGGATAGAGTAAGGGGAGGAACTTAATCCCCAGCATAAGGGATTTAGGATAGCTAAGGGGGAGAATTTCCTGATGGGGAAGGTTGTTAAAAGTTGCAATGAATGGTCTAGAGAGAGATTCTGGTCTGCTCTGGAAGCTTTTACAAGTAGAAGAGATTATCCTCTGGCAGGGCAGCTTATCTCTAATCCTGCCTACAGGCAGGGGAATGGACACAATGACCTCAGGGTCTCCTTCAGACTCAGAAAGCAGGCCTTCCCATCAGCAGGCCAGCTACTAGAGCTGAGCAGATGATGTGCTGAAAGCAGGTCCAGAGAGTTCCCGAAATCAGGAGTCAATCATGTGAGAGTTCTTTCCTTTTTCTGTTCTTTAACCACACTGCCTTAGAGTGATAGCCCAGGTCCTCCATAATCTCAGGTCTGATCAAGGGCAATGCAAAAAGAAAGCTAAGAACAACCCAGACCACAGAGAGAGAGATGACTCTCTGCTCCGAAGTGCACCCTGACACCAAGCCATGACCTTGGTCTTCTCTGCATCAGACTACATTGCAAAGACCCTGCAAAGGCTCCGTGGCCCACAGAAGCAGTGACAGGAAGCCAGAGGGCACTCCCAACCTGCCACCTGCCAGCCCAGATGGCAGCCAAGTCTGTGCCAGTGCCAGCTTCCTCTTCCTGCCCCAAAAGATAAGCCTTCTGGGAACATCACCTGTGCTCAGGTGTTCACCAGAGAAGAAAAGCACGTGACCTTCAGCACAGCACTGGAAGACAGCCACACCAGGCACAGCAGAGAGTTAACAGGTATGCAGAGCTGGCTGCCCTGCCTGTAGAAGGTCTTCAGACTCTGCAGAACTAAATGAAGGGTGAGAGATGGGAAGAGAAGACACTGAACTTAGCTGAATTCAGTTCAAAAGTGCTATCCAGGTATGTGAAAAATTCTAGGGCTGCAGATGATTCAATGTTTTCTGTTAACTAGTAGCCCAAGAAGGGCTGGCATCTAATTCTGTGCAGATATCAACCAGGTAAAGGTTGGAAATAGGTACACCATTCATTTTCAAGTCTATTTCCCCAGCGATAAAATAACTTTAAGTCCTAGACCTACACTGTCACAGAGTTTGGTTCTGCTTCTCTACTATTTCTTCCTTAAAACTCAGCTGGGCCCCTGAGTTTTCATCTTCCACACTCTGCTGCCACTCTTGGGCATGTTTTGCATCAAACTCATCACTCCTTTTCACCACTCAGCTCTTGATAAGTCTACAGTTCCTTCTCTACAAATGGGGCTTTGGAGCCAGTGTCTGCCCTTTGAAAATACCTCTCCTGAGGGTTTAAAACACCAACTTGTGGCCAGGTAGAACTGCCCTCAGTTAGTACCTGTATGGAAGTGGAGCAAATAGCTATGAGCACCTATGGGAAAGAAATAGAGAAATGTATTATTCTGCCTGCTTCACAAGCTAGAAGCAGGACCTTGCTGCAAAAGCATATTAAGCATGCAATCAGCTGCATCCTCGCACCCAAATAAAGCTATTTTCATTTCATAAAGCAAGAGAGCAAGTCAAATCATTAGGGAAATAGAAATGGGGAACTTAAATGCCTAATTGGAAGCTCTATTGCACTTGCAAAGTACCTCTGGTTTTTCTAAAAATTCAAGGGAAACACATTGAACTGATAATTGCAGACAGATCGATGCCATGCCCTTCCTGCATTAGCACAGGAGAGTTCTTTCCTGTGGGCTCATCCCAAGCTCAGTTATGCTGTGCAAATGGCAGTGAGGGTCCAGAAGAAAACACAATAACTCCTAAAAGCAGGAACATCTGAGTGGAAAGCTCCAGAAAGCAGAAGTGCCCGACCACAGCCCAGGGCTGGTTTTCCATTTAACTCTTCCACCTCACAGTTAGAATTTTGATGTGTGCAGTTTATTGCTGGACAGCCCCTATGTAGTGGTTCAAGACCAGGCTATCTCTGAGCTCCAGTGACATCTGTGAGCTTCAGGGTTAAACATAGACAGTTATCTTAGCCCTGGGGTTCCCCAAGAACAGTAATTGCTGAGGAGAAAGGTCCCGGTGCTAGACAGAGAGGCAGAAGGGGACAATCTAATAAAATTCTAGTGCTCCTACTTCGGTGAGACTGTCCACTTTGCACATAGGTAGTATCTGGGGACTCCACAGACTGCATTATTTGGGAGGGAACTTCCTGTTCCTGAAGTACACACACAGAGACAGAATCCACTGAGCTTCACTATCTCTGAGGCCTCCTCTAGGGTTGAGAAATTTAAGAGGTGATCTGTGGGGAAGAGTGAAGTTATGATGACCTGCTGGTAGGTTGGCTACAGAGCTCAGCTGCAAATTCTCCAGAGCAGGCAGATCAGGACTCGGAGCATGGAAAACCAGGACTAGGTTGGAAGATTCAGGCATGATTTGCTGCTTAAGCCTGCACATGTGATTGCTTAGAGGTAGAACATGCTCAATTCTTAGATCACGTACTTTTTCATAGAGAACCCATGTATGTCAACCCATCTTTTCCCAGAGCACCTAAATGTGTCCTCTATGAGTAGAGGAAATGAGAGCATTTACTAGACATTCAAATGAGCTGGAGGCTGATGTGGGTCATACAATTCTCAAGGTCTTTTATCTAAAATAGCCCTGTCTCAGGAAAGTTGAGGACACCTGTCAACATGGGACCCTTGGCTAGAGGGGAACACACAGGGCCAGCAGAAAGTAATGGTGCAAGGTCATCTAAGAGCTAACCTTTTGGTGTTTCTAAAAAAAAAAAAAAATCCACAGAACCCCAAATCCAAAGGAATGGAACCATCATGAAAATATTGGACACTCTGGGCATAGATGGGAAAACAAGGCACAACCAGCTGCCCTGTCCCCTCCGAAGTTAGCCCTGCAGAGGTACAGGGCTCGAGCCCTGACTAGACCTCTCCTGGTCCCCAGGAGAGGCTCACACTGTGCTCTGACCAGCATTTTCTCCCTGCCCCCCTGGAATGTCCACGGCCATCTTTGCCTTCACAGAGAAGGAAACAAGAAGATATGGTGAGAAAGCACTTATCACCCTGTTTTCCAGTAAGGACCTCCAGCCTGTCACGCACGTGACATGACATGACATTCTAAGTGTGATTAGTACTCCGACTGCATTGGCAATGAAGCCAGAAGCAGATCGCAGCAAACCGCCATCAGTCCCTACTCTATTCTGCCACAATCGCGCGCCTGACACTCACTTCCTGTGCTCCTGTCCATGGCGAAAGTCCGGGGAAAGGAAACTCAGACTCTCCCAGTCTGAATGGCTTGATTGAGTAGGCAGTGGGGGCTGGTCTGAGATTTCAGGTTCCCCCAAAGACTCAACCCCACAGAGACAACATGCCCCTGGAGAAAGGAGAGGCTATAGAGAGGTAGAGGAGAAAAGAGAGGGAGCAGAGAGCGTGATGAATGACTACTTGCGTTTGCTGAACTACTTATTCCTGAGCCGTTTGCCATTTGGCCCCATGTATTTTTAAAACATACAGTTAAGGAGCATTTATTAAAATGTTTTCAAGTTGTCCTTCTAAAGAAGAGACCCTGACAGGCCACTCAGTATACTGCAAAGGTGGGTTAAATACTATTATCCCTGCTGCAAAGATAGGGAGACAACAGTATAATGGATTACCTTAATTTCCCAGAGACACGCGGTGAATTCATTACTCGGAGGAAGAAAGGAAAAACAAAACAAAACAAAAGACAATCAGATTAAAGAGTCCCGCAGCCTGGGCCGCCCTGCCTAGAAAGCCAACCAGTGTGAGGGAAGGAAAGAGGACGCCCAGCTCTCCAGGGCTGCAGCTCCCAAGACAGTGCTCAGAAACATGGACACCTTCGTGCTCCAGAAGGAAAGCTGCCCCTACAGGCCTCTGCCAGGGTGCACCTCTCCACCAAGGTCTACCCCTCCACCAGGGGGGCAGCCCTCCACCAGGGAACACCCCTCCACCAGGGAACACCCCTCCACCAGGGGGCACCCCTCCACCAGGGGGCACCCCTCCTCCGGGGGCACCCCTCCACCAGGGGGCACCCCTCCGCCAGGGTGCACCCTTCCGCCGGGCGCACCTCTCCGCCAGGGGTGGAAAAAATAATCCAGATCCTAATTTAGTTCGGGAGCTTGTTTTCTTACACTGACAAATCTTTCTAAAAATGATTTCCTGATGAGAGTCAAACGGCTGAGGCCAAAACTCTCTGAGATTGTTGTGCTGTCAGCGTGTTAATGGTGTTCCTTAGCAACTCTCTCTCCTCCACTTTTAGGAAGAAACAACACCTCTGCCAGTAACACGAAGCTGGAGAAGCCTCAGCACCGCGATGAGTCACCGCGAGGAGGGAGGCCCAGGGTGCTGAGGTCCTTGCAAGGGTGGAGGCTGATCCCAGCAAGACAGTGCCCCAAGTACAAAGCCAGGGACCAGGGACTGACTGAGAGGGGAGTCCGGAGAAGACAAAGGGCGCCTGTCTGTTCTCTCCACAGAGTCCACCCATCTTGATATCTCTTCTCTCTGTCTCTCCACAAAGAGGGGATCCCCCTCTGTGTCTCTCCATGGAGAGGCCACCCTCTCTATATCTCTTCTACCTATCTCTCCACAAAGAAGAGACCACCTATCTCTGTATCTCTCCACGGCTTGCAGTTGTCAACTGCAGTTTCACAACTTGAAAGATAAAGGGCAAACTAGTAAAGTCTGGGTTGAACTCAACATTTAAGTGGACATAGCTCTAAGACAGCGAGGTTTGGACATTTTTGCCCATATCCTGTCTTTTCTTCACCAGACTGATAAATATAATAAAGGCAAGAGTAAGGAAAAAGATTTCCTGAACTGATGTTTCTGATGTTAACTCAGAGCCTAGCTTTAGAATTTTCAGAATCAATGAGAAAGAAATGAAAACCAAGATTTCCCTCTTGAGAACATGAGACCTTACACACAGACAGGGTACCTGCTCTTGTCCTTGGCGACTTCAAATCAGCTTTTCCCACAGTTACCACTGCGAGTGAACCCTAATGCCAGGAGAGACCATGAACTCCAACAACCTCATTTTCCAGATTAGAAAGTTGAGGCATGAGGAGGTTGACATCCCTGAGATATTTATGATTTATTGATAGATAAAGAGCAGGAAACCAAATATTTCCACCATGACTACAAATTCTCAGACCAGATGCTTCCAAACTGGACTTGGATCATCTCAGTTTGAGAAGGGGAGACGTGATATTCAATTTGCCAATATTCTCATCGTTGGAGGAAGTGAAATTCATCCTAAGCCAAAACATATTGGTAAATTCTCTAATTTAGTCAGATGATGTCTCACTTTACATGATAAATGTTTCTAAAAAGTTGCATGCAAATCAAATTTTTGTAAATTGAATTACTTTTTTAAAAGCACAAGACAGATTGCTTTGTAAAGGAACCCTGGGCTGAAAATGAGAAATATTTCTTCAATTTAAATAATAACTACCTCCATAATTTATCTCTTCTGTAATTCATAATTTAATATTCCTTGGTTTTGTTTAGCATCACTTGTTTAAAGCAAGAAAGATCTATATATATGAAGCTAGTGTCACCAAGAAGTTTGACATACATTTGTAACTAATACTTTCTACATATCTTTAAGACCTAAAGACCAATTGGTATTTTCATTTGGCACATGGAAAAGTGAACGCATGGATAAAGATAGGCCAAGGAATATGGAGAAAGTCAGAGATGGAGATAAGATGCCCAGAAGTTCTTGCTCATAAATCCTGCCTTTTTATCTGTTGGTTTAGGACCTTATGGGGAGCTAAATAGAACCAACAGAGCACACAATGACAAATTTAAAAAAAAAATTAGTTTATGTAACTTGGCTCCAACCAGTACAAAGGCTGAGATATGCCACACAATATGCCATCTGCAAGCTGGAGAATAGAAGTCTGATGACATAAGGAAGTATGGGAGCAGGGAGGAGGAAAGAGGGTGCTGGTGTAACCCCATAATACAAAGGCCAGAGCACTGGTAGCTCTAATGTCTAACAGCACAAGATAAGACAGATGCCCTAGTCCAAGAAGAGAATGAGTTTTGAACTTACCCTGCCTCCAACTTTTTTTCCTGTTTGGGTCTTCAATGGATTAGCTGATGCCTGTCCATACTAGTGGGGTGGGGTGGGGTGGGGTGGGGTAGACTTCAATTCAGTCTACTTATCATGGACACTAATCCTTTCTAGAAATTCTTTCAGAGACACACCTGGAAACTATGTTTTTACAACTATCTTGGCACCCTTTAGCCTAGACAAATTAACCATAAGGTTCTTAACTCCCAGGGAAACATTCCCACCTCATTGATGCCACCATATTTATGTATTTGAGTTAAAATTCCCCACCTAGCCTGCTAGAAACCAGTTTTTATCAGTCATAGACCTTGGTGGAATACATGATTCTATCCTCTTATCGGGTCCCTCGTGGACACTTCATGAAGTGTCTCAAAGGCAGATTTATCAAGGGACCTTCCTCTCTTCACAATCACAAGACTCACTTAGTAAACATGGAGAGTAAAAAATCTAAATCACCCCCTTATCTTGTGTTTTTACCGATTGACCATTATAATTCTAACCCTCTGACCATAGTGAAGGGGCTTATGTATCAATTTTATCCCCATGGACCCTTAGTTGACTTAAAGAGACAAGACTCACACACAAAACTATTTAGAGTTTAAAGTCATATTTGTCTTCCCCACTGGATTGTGGAATCTTAATGAGCTCCTCTTTGCAGTGTTGGCTCCTGGTCTTGAAAGTAGTAAGTGTCTGGTGATTTTTTTTTGTCATTTTAAATTATGAAAATATACAGAGAAAGCTGTTATCACAACTATTTGGAGAGTTGATATAGAAGAGAGAGGATACATTTTTATTGGAATATTCAGAATGAAGTTATGTCCTCTGCAAAGCAGAGATGGTTAATAATGCCAACCACAGTGAGCTATCTGTAGTACTTGAGTGGCTGATACATCTCAGCGCCTAGAACATCTCTGGTACACAGTGGGCACGTAGTAAGTAGTGTCTCTCATTTTTACAATAAGGATCACAGACTACACAGTAAAAGGTCAATGTGAAGAACTCTCCAAAAGCACCTGACGCTCAGACATGAAAGTTCCCTCCCAGAGACTGGATGGTATTATCTCAAAGAAGAGGTTAAAAAAGTTCTACCATGTGTAATAGGGGCTGAGAGCACCAATCCATTAACCTGGCTGAGAATCAGGATTGCATAGGCAGTGTTTTAAGAATATACTCTTTTGGACCATTCCATGATTGGTGAAAGACCCAGGGAGTTATATTTTAATAAGCATACCAAGTGATATTTATGTTGTTCATCAAGCATGGGTATTAAGCCTGGGGATGCTTAAATAGAGAAAGTTTATGGTTCCTTCCAAATTCTGAGACTTTAGAAATCCCTCCCCCCACCCTCAGTCACCTTCAGGTAGCATCACAGGGAGCAGTGCAAATTGGCAAAGCTGGAATGACTGGGATCAAGTCCTGACTCTGTCATTTCCTATCCATAGACTGTAAAGCACTTTGGTTATTCTCCCTGGGTCTTGTCTTCTTTATCTACAAATAGAGATTAAGATGACTCCCTTGCATGGAGGCTCTAGGACATTTTCTGGCACATAATAAGTGCTCGATAAATATTATATGAACCTGATAGAAAAGTGCCTTTTATGGTGTGAAGAAAATAATAGGAACTTAACAAATATCAGTTCCCTTTCTCTTCATCATCCCAAACTTATGCATTATGTAGAGGACAGCACATTCGCTTAAGCCAAGGATGGACAAAGATGAGAAAGCAAGATAGGAAAACAATGCATGGCTGGAGACATCCGAGAAACAGGAAAATAAATTCAAAATAAGGTAAGAGTATTCCCAAAATGGAAAGAAGAGAAAGAAAAAATACACAGTATATTCAATTTTAGTGGGAAGGTAAGGGAGAATGAAAGTATCATAGATCTTTCTGGATTTTGTTGGGTGTTCTCAATCATTAAATCTGCATTTAGAAATATTTATATTTGCTGAAAACCAAGAGCCTCAGCGCATAGGGAGAATGAAAAGAGCAAGGGACAGGGTCTAATTAATCATCAAGGGGCTGTCACATTGACAACTAGAAGAATTGGAAAGTTACAAAGTACCAGCACCAAACAGCATCAATCACCCAACGATGGTAAATAAATTAATCAAAAATCATTGGGTACCAAAAGGTCTAGGGGGGGGAATAAAAGGCAGAAGAGAAAAATGATCAGGTGCAGCAAGCTAGCAAAATAGCAGAGCCTGACCCTGTTCAAGCTGAAGCCACACATACCCAGGCATATTACCCACTGCTCTGTCTTCAGTGTCTCATCCACCCCAAGCAGAGTACCAAGCGTGTCTGGGTGCAAACATTAGTGCAGATGCTTTTTTCTTCACATCTATTACCATGTTGAGGGGGAGTTCACCTAGTCTTTCCTGACCCTATACCATAATAACAGGGAAAATATCCTTGACCAATAGGGCATCCTAAATACCACTTTGCTCAAAACCATGCCTTGACTCATTCCAAAGTGGCCATGACTGTGCTTGAGTTAAAATGTCTCACCTCGGTTGGTGGGAATGAGTTATTGCTAGCACGAGATTTTTCTGGAATATACAATTCTCTCTTCTGTGATAGTGGGACCTTCACTAACCTAGAATTCTAGCACCTGACCTTTAACCTCCCCAACTTGGCCTCCCGTTTCCCAATTAGTTTGCTTTCTCTTTAGGTCCATGACCCTATTCTTTTCCCAAGCAGGACATAGACATCATCCCACACAGATATGAGTTAAAAGAATTGAATCCATTGACTTTCTATGCATCCACACAGGTCATGAAATACACTGTCTTGAGCCCATGCTGACCTTTGAAAAAAATTAATTTTGACAAGCCAGATCACACATCCTTTACAATTCACTCACAAGTGACATGTTCAGTTTAATTCCACTTAACAAATACTCAGTGAACACTCACAGGTTCCAATGATGATATAAAAGGAGTAAAGCCGTATCACTATATTCTGAGAGCTCAGAGACTGGTAAGAGTTTCCCAAACACCATCTACCCAATATACCATAGCCTGGCATATTACCCAGCAGATGTTGAGCATAATAATGTACAGACATTAGCAGTGCCTGAGAAGCCTGAGAACAGGAGTGATTTTCATTGGAGAACCTTGGAGAGGCATGGGGGCAGGGAGGAGATGGACATTTGATGTGACATGGGAGACAGTCAAGAATTGGCCAATAGAGATAGGAAAGATAGGGGAAGGTGTTTGAGGATGAGCTTGAGAAAACCTTAGAGCCTAGGACACTGGAGGAATCAGGGATAGATTTGCCTTGCTGCGCAGAAAAAGCAGGGTCATGAGTGGAGGACAGTGATAATGACCATTAAGGAGAGTCCTTTAAACACAAAAACACCCCTCAGTCACAAACAATTCTAACTTCCAAGGAGCACAGATCTGACTATAGACCTCCAGGGAGGACACATAGGGCAGGCTTCCAGAATGCTGGAGACCCCCCTGAGAGATCTGGATAATCTTAGAAGTCTCCAAATTCAAGAGCTGCAGAAGCTCCATGCAAATAGTCCTGAATGACAGTGGTCACTTGTGATGCTCAGCTAAAGAAATAGCACAGAAATGACCTGTGAACAGTCATGCACAGATCAATTGTGTCCCACCAGGAGAGAGGAAAGCAGAAATCAAATATACAATGCGGAGGGACACAGTAGGGAAAGAGAGACACTATACATGTCCACCTGATTAACTGAACAAGCCATACTCAGTAGGAGTGCAAGCCAAAGAATCAAGTCCTTTTTCTATAGGATCAGTACCCCTTGACTCCTGCATGAGTATCCAACAAATTTCATAACTTTTCTTCATCCTCAAATAAGCAGCAAATTACTTTAAAGAGCAAATGAAAGAGTCCCATATGATATTAACACTCAAAAATCTCCTCCAAAGGCAACCTGACAGGCAGGTCTACTATAGTCTCAGAGGGCCAAGAGAAGAGGTAGGCTCCTTCAACTTGTGTTCCTTTTGCTCCCTCCTGCCCCACTTCACAGATATGATTTGTGACCCCATGGGGGTGATCATAAGGAAGCAGAAGGGAGAGAAAAGGGCAGGAAAGATCCTCCTGGGATGGCACAGACAGAATCCAGCACTGTTGCATTTGGAATGCAGGCAGCATCATCCAAGGCTAATTTTTTTTATTCATTGAGTGCTTTCTGGGGACCTTCATCTTGCATTCTCTTGCAGCAACAATGTCTCCTGTGATCTAGAGCTCCTGACCTCCCTGTATCTTGCATTCCACCACTCTCTAATGTCCCCCCCCCTCTCCAGGGGGTCCAATTGGCAGTTGAAGGTCCTCTGAACCTCCTCTGCTCTACAAGACAGCACCTTCCAGGTCAGATTATACCTGGAAAGGGCAAGCTGTTTCCAGGACAGTTCTGATGCTTTATTCTCTGCTTCCTTGTCCAAGTTAACCAAAAACAACTAGTCTCTGTATCCACTAGAGGCCAGAGGACAAAAGGAAAACTTTCTTGGATGTCCCACTGATGAGAAGGGGATGAGACTCCCACCACCTCTCTACTTGGGATGCAAGGGGGGACAAATCACACTTTGTGTTGACAATTTTCCTTACCTATATCCTCCATCCTGACTACCCATGTTCCACCGATTTTCCTTTACACTCTGGGTTTGGATCATGAGCTCTTGCTGACAAACCAGGTTAGGGTTCCCTCCTTTTAAGTACTAGACTATCACTTTAAATATTAGGGTACTTGGCTCATATTTTTCTCAGAGTCTGGGCATCAGAAGAAATTTCAAACAACCAAAAAAAAGTCTTTTTTTTTTTTTGACATCCTGGTGTAACTGTAAAATGTAGACTTAAAGAGATTCAAGAGCAAGTGGAATATATATAGTGCACCCAACTTATTTTATATTAAAAAAACTGAACCCCTTTCCCTGCCTCACCTGTACTTCTTTTATATCTCCCATGGAGGGAGACACTGAACACTGGAAAAGGTTACATAATACCTGGAGAGAAGGACTTTTCCCTTATTGCTCAGGCAATGTCTCCCAAGATCTGAACAGTCCTCTTGTCCCAACAGGAAAGGGTTTCTGAGAAAATTGGTCTGAATTTAATACTTCTTCTGAGCAAATTTAATACTTCACTCTCACCAAAGGACAGATCAGCAAAACAGAAACTACACAAGGACACAAAAGCTTTAAAGGAAGGAAGACCTAGACCAAATGGACTTGATAGATGTCTATAAAACACTGCATCTCCAAGGAAAAGAATATACTTTGTTTTCAAATGCCTATGGATCATTCTCTAAAATCTGCCATATATATTAGGGCATAAGGAAAATTTGAATAAATATAAAAGGATTAAAATCATTCCAACTTTTTTCTCTAAACATAAAGGTATTGAAATCAACAATGAAACAAAAATAGAGTGTATACTACATGGAGACTAAACATCATGCTACTGGAAGTCTACTGGGTAAATGAGGAAGTCAAAGAAGAAATTACAATGTACATAGAAACAAATAACAAGGGTGACACAACATTCCAAAATGTATGGAACTCAGCAAAAGCGGCATTAAGAGAAAAGTTCATAGCAATATAGGCTCATATCAAAAAGCAAGAAACAAACCAAAGAATCAACCTAATCTCCCAATTTGAGGAACTACAAAAAAGAACACACAAAAAAAGACCAAAATGTCCCAAAACAGAAGACTGGATGAAAAAGATGTGGTACATATACACAATGGAATATTTCTCATCAATTAAAAATGACAAGTTTAACAATTTTATGATAACATGGATGTACTTAGAAGAAATCATATTAGCAGAAACAAGTCAAAAAGAAAAAGACAGAAGCCAAATGGTTTCTCTAATATATGGAACATAGGAAAAATAAACAAAAAGTCATAAGGAAAAGTCAAAACAAGTTAACAACCAAACTGAACTCCAAGTGGATAAAAGACTTTCTAGTAAGAAGTAGTAAGGCACTGAGATTAAAAAGCAAACTCTGGAGTCAGAATGCCAGGGTTCAGATCCATAGCTTGTTAAGTGACCTGGAGTAGCCACTTAATCTCTCTTGTCTATAAATAGGGATGATAACAGTACCTACCTTGAGGGTCGTTGGCAAAGATTCAGTCAGTTAATATACCTATAGACATGGAATGTGCCCAGCTCATAGAGATCCTTCTAAATGTGTTTACTGTTAGTATGATCATTATTATTATTCTCTATACCAACCTCTTTCCCCTGTTAATTACAGTTGTTCTTGGCAATACATAATTCCCTATTAGCAGACAGCCCCTTGCTGAAAGATGCCAGAGCACAGTTGCCCTTTGCTTTAGGGAAGAGAGCATATCCCATTGTCTGCAAAGCTTCTAGGTCATTTTTCCAAATCAATTTTCTAGGAACAGGCATGGTCAGAAAAAAGCCTTCACAGTCACATTCCAGGCTGGTAGAAATGCTACATCTTTCAATAGCTTAACGGCCTCACACCAGCTTTCAGTGGCCTGCAGTTCTCTGAGAAGGAACTATGTCCTAAGGGTGAAAAGTTATTTAGTTTCCCTGCCTGACATTCTAGCTCCTGGCCTTCTAGAAACAGAGATGCTGTTGTCACAGTGCCAGGACATGACAAATGATGTGGAGGGAATGTTATGATACAGCCATCCATCCACCGTCAGAGGCCAGGACCACAAGGGGATGGAAAATGTGAACAGGGAAATTGTTAATTGTGTAGCTCTAAAGCTTTCCTGAAGAAATTTCAGAGGGAAGTATATTTTGCCTTCACCCAGAGAACAGAATCTGCTGGATCTGCATCTAGGAAGCATGCCACCAGGTAATCAGAAGACAGGCAAAGCTGAGAGGAAAGAAATGACCTCAGACTCAGGGGAAAAAAAAGAGCAAAAGAGGAACACTACAGTTATAATCATAGCAAAAGCTAGTGTTTCTTATACTTGGACAGTGAAATTAGTTTTTCACTAATTTCACTAATTTCACTAATTTCTACTCTTTACAGGACCCTGGCTAAACCCCTTAACATTCAGAGTTCTCAGAATATGCATATGGAGATGACATTATCTTAATTTCTTGAAGCAGGAGGACCCTCCAGAGTTTAATACCATGTGATTCTAATGTTTGATATCATTTCTTCTCTTTAATTCTCTTTGCCTTTGTTGTAAAATTGTTTACTTGATAAATGTGGATGTGGGGTTTCATGGTGCTATATTTAGTCTCATTTACAAAGAGAAATACATAGGACAGAGGTAAAATATCTCTCTATATATCAAAAATTCTTGACACAAATCACTTATCTTTCTGGAGAGTGGTTTACATTATCAAACATAAACTACTGAAATGCCATGAGGTCCCAGTGCTGGGTCAGATATCTCCCCAAAGGGAAAGCATTAACATTAACACATGTCATATAGCTCGATAGTCTCTGGTCTACAGCAGAAATTCTCTTAAAAGGATTAACACTTTGGTTCTAACCTGAAGTCTATAGAATCCTCATGAAAGCAATAGTATGGAATTTCTGCCTCTGCCCAAGAAAGAGTAAAGAAAAACCAGATGTGTCCTTTTTCTGAAAATCTAAAACAACAAATAAGCAATATATATGAAGCAATGGTTTTCAACGTTCAGTATATATAAGGGAATAAAGGGTCGTGATTCCTAAAAGAGAAAGAACAAATGAGGAGGGTCTTAAATATGGCCTCATTTGCTGCATTGAGAGAGTCTCCACTTCATGACCCAAGAAGAAGGCTGTAGGCAAAGGTTGGTACACAGTTTGAGTCAGGCAGATAGAATGGAAAGTCCAAAGAAGCTAGACTTTACTATTATAAGAACTTTTATAAATTCTCAAAATAAGTATACTATTACTGGAAGATAAGATTGAGATAACTTAGAGTTGTGTTTTATAACCCTTAAAGAAACCATTAAAATATTTAAACAAAGAGTTATAAGTCAATTAACAAGGAAGATAAAATAAAATCACCTTTAAATGTTCCCTAATTTAATTAAAATGGTAGGTAAAAAGGAAAAGGGGAACAAAAAATACGTGGAACAAATAGCAAGAAAATATATTTAAACATTACCAATCAATAATCACATTAGATAAAAATGATATAACTAGTCCAGTTGATAATCAAAGACTACCAAAATCAAAGACAGTACAAAAAGAGGTCAATATCACACATGAACTTAGTCAAAAAATAACAGTCAATAAAGTCCAGAGACATTTAAACAGAATTATGCCCATTTCCAAGTAGAATTTATGTAAGGAATACAAGACTAACTCAACATTCAAAAATCTACCAGTGTAACCAATCACACAACATATTACAGAAGAGAAATCATATAATAAAAATCAAATGACCCCAAGAAGCTGACAAAATCTGATAGTCAACTAAGACAGAAACTCAGCAGACTAGGAATGAAAGGAAATTACCTCATCCTGATAAAGCACATCCACAAACATCAAATATTAGCATACACAAACACAAATATTAACATCATGTCTAATTATAAAAAGCTGAATGTCTAAAATATAGAAGAGATTAATGGATGTTAGAGGTTAAAGACATGAAAAAGGTGAATCAGAAAAAGAGAAATATGAAAGATTATTGTGTTCAAGGCTTTGTTTTACATCTTGACTATGTTAATGAGCACAAGAAAGAACTCACAAGATAGAATTTCATACAACTACACACACAAAAGTACAAGCAGGAAGTTTAAACAATTATGATGGGTTGCATTAATATCAACAAACTAGTTTTGACACTGTACTGTAGTTTTGCCACATGTTATTGAGGTAAATTGAGCACATAAACTATATCAAAATTAAATTTTTTAAGGCAGATATTTTCAGTTTGGATAAAATAAAAATCCCAAATTGTGACAATAATAAAAATGTATTAAATATGAAGGCATATATAAACAAAAAATGGAAAACATATAATAGTGATCAAAGGAAAACTGGAAGTTGGAATGGATATATTAATTAAGAGCATGTGAAGCAGATTTTAGAGAAATAAATATCATCAATGATAATCAGTCATAATGATAGAAAGATCACTCAGAGGTTCACATAAAAATCCTTAACTGTTTATGCAACTTACAACAGCTTCAAAGTACACTGAAAAAATTACTGATAGAATATCAAGGAAAAATAGACAAATATACAAATCAGAGTTTTCAATATTCATCTCCCAATAATTGATGGAAATACAAAGAAAATGAGAAAGGCATAACAACATTTAAACAGTGCTATCACATTTTAATACAAAATTCGCTACATATATTCGTGACAGTTTTATTTGTAAGAACAAAAACAGGAAGTAAATAAAATGCCTATCAATTGTTAAACACACAAAAAAATTTATCTGTACAATGGAATACTATTCAGCAATAAAAGGAATGAAATATTACAAATAAAAATCATGAATGAATATCAAAATAATTATGTGATACAGATAAGTCAATATAGCACCTACCGCCAGATTTCATGTATAGAAAATGCTCATGAATACCAATTTATGATGGCAACAGATCACTGGTTACCAGGGAATGTGGGTGCAGGCCATGGCAGGAATGAGGGAATCCAAAAGGGATTCCAGAAATGTCTTGTGCATAAGATAGTTCATTGTCTTGATTATGAGGTTAGTTTCACAGGTACATATACAGACTTACCCTATTATATATTTTAAATATGTGAAGTTTATTGCTTGTTAATTAAACCCCATAAAGCGGTCAAAAACACATAAGAATGATCAGCACATATAGAACGTGGATCAACCATTGTTCTGAACACTTTCACCATAGTGAAACCATGCTGTTCATGATGGTCATTTGTTATTCTGCTTATTTTGTTTTTTGGTTTTTTTTAATTTATTTATTTATATATATTTCACATCATTTCAGTCCCTGGGGGTCACCCACCACCTCCCCTTCCCACCCGCTCCAGCTGGTCCCCATTCTCCCCTTGTGCAGTTTCATTAGAAAACAGAAGAAAATATTCTGCTTATTTTGTAAGAATAGCAAGACAAGCTGGCAACAATGACACAAAAATCCCTCTAACTCATTTTATAAAAGGAAAAAAAATGATCTTTCATAAGTTAACAAGTAATGTTACAGACCACAGGCCCAGAAGAGTGCTCACTATCCTCAAAATGATATCTCATTGTCTAGATCAAAAATACCTGTGGAAGATGGACAAAGATGCTTGACTTCTGGTGAGATGGACAACATACAGAAGTAGGTACAGGGCTCAGTCTTGCAGTTCTGGGTCCAAACCTAAGCTGCATCATCATTCAGCAGAAAACAGCCAATCAGACAACTAGCTTGCATTTTCTATATTTGTACTTCAGCTCAAAAATTCTTCCCATAATCTTATTTGCAAAAAAAACTGACTTGATATCCTTACCTCCAGTGACCTCACATTAAACTGTTTTTCTTTTTTTCTCAAAAGTTGGTGGCATCATTTTTGGCTTTTGTGCCATTGGGTAGCAGATCCATGTTCAGCAACACTTGTCCTAGACACTTGAATATCCATCCCCCTCTTTTCCTCTGCATTTTCAAACTCTCTATGTGCTTGAGAGAGCATAATCTGCCTTCCCTCCTTTGGGAAAACCTTCATTATCTCTCAGCCCTGACACACAGGGCTACAACAGTTCAACATGACAGTCTCTTCATCACCTAAATAGAAGTTGAGCTCCCTGAGACCAGAAACCCTGAGACCAGGGATACCTGCATTGACCTGGCCGAAGAATAACCACTCAACACTTGTTGATTATTTTGTTGATGAATTTCCCATTGAAAGACCTCCTTCATAAGACTACTCCTCAATTTGTGATGACATGTCATTACTTGAAAAATAAGAACCTTTTCTATGCTTCTAGTCTTTACCTCTGCCTGAATCACTGTGTTTCCAATCAGAGCATGCATGTAATTACTTGCTAATAGAGAAATTCCCCACCACTGACTACAGCATTGAGCTCCCTGCAGAAGACCAGAGACCATGGAATCTTTGGTCTTCTCTGTGCTTCCACAGACCTTAGTGGTTTAGCAGTTTGTGCAAAGGTGCCATGCAACTCTCAGAAAATAAGAGAATGTCTGGCCAACTAGTTCCTTGACCAGATTGGTAAACAAAGCCTAGGAGGTCTTGTTGATGGTTCTGGATCACTTACTGAACCCACCTTTTTCATTCTTACTTTTCTTGTATTTTGGATTTTTCTCAGGTAAAGATATGCAAGTTAAACAGAAAAAACAGACCTCCCAGGTCTTGCCCCTTTACTAGACCATAAAAAAGTCATCACAAGTTTTTCATTCTTTTCTACTGATGTTTCGTGACCAAATTTCCCATCATTTGGTTAAAAGCAATTTTTTCTGCACCTCACACTCCAATCAACTGGTTTCAAAAAAAGAAAAAAAGTCAATAGGCTGACAGCCTTAGAAGTGGATAAAGATATTAGCAGGAGGCCTGCTGGTTCCAACGAGCAGCAGACAAATAATGATCGATAGTTTTTATCTCCTAATGACTGGATGGAGATTGGGTAGCCTCCAGCTAAGAACTTCATTGACAGCTCCAGAGTTGCCTCAAGGAGGGAGAGGAAGCCAATTTTTATGAGACCCGAGGAAAAGTATACTCTTCAGAAACACCTGCATCCCAGGCACTGCGACCCTAGCTGTTGAGTGGAGCTGAATTCTTTTTCTCCACCTTGTCATCACCAAGTTCTTCTTCCCAGTTGTCTCCACCTTCCAGAGGAATGGAAGCTGCAGGATAGCCTCCACCCAGGCCAGAAATCAATTCAAATAGTTCTAATGGCAGACCAAAGGGATTGGTTCATGAAATACCTTTTGCATCCTATCATGTTCTCCCTGGAATTCCTCAAAGAGGTCCCTACCACCACTTGCATCTATTTCAAAGGCTGCAGTGCCCTTCAGCAGCAGCATTCTTTCCTTTAAAGCACATCTCCTTCAAACAGCAGCTAAGACATAGACATGTTAGTGCTCCTCCTCCCGTCCATTCATTTATCCCTTATCCTTTGCTGAACTGGCTACCTCCAGTTAACATGATCTTTTCTAGCTATCTGTGTCAGCCATCGACATACATTTTCACTCTACCAGATAGATTCATGATGATCTCCACCTCCTTTTGATAATATATTTCTTCTCTGCTCCTCCCATTTTCTGACAATAACTGTTCAAGGCCATCTCATTCCAGGACAACATTACTATGGAGCTAGCAATATCCCCAGTAGGATGAATACTTAAATTAATTCTCTAACCAACAAGAGGCAATAAAGTGTGTCCTAGACAGCAGAGGCACTCAGAAGCATTTCCTAGACAGATAATAAACATTCAGCATGTTTGTGAGTGAATTCATGGAATACAGACATTCACAGGTAGGCCACCTAGCTCAGAACATTTCCCATACCATAGCAAATGCAATGAGAAGTTTCCAGGACATTCACAGATGTCATCGTTTTCTTTTCAAATGATTCCATGGTCTACGGCCATACCACCCTGAACGTGCCCAATCTCATCAAATGATTCCATGACTAAGAACGCCCCCCCCCCCATTCACATTCACAGTGTCTTACAAAATTATAGGATCCACTGAAGCACCTTTTAGGAAACATTTCCCTAAAGCCCTCAGCATATAGATTCACTTTGAGTCCCTGAATGAGACCCTATTCTCTCTTAGTTTAGTAATTCACATAACTTTGCTTCATTCTTCCATGGTCCATGTTAGACCCTGCTTAAAATTAAAAACATAAGGAAAGTCAAAGCTTCTGGCAAACATTAAAATCAAAATTATCCCACAATAAGATCACAGCATGGAATACCTTCAAGCAATATGCCAAAAGGCAGAAAACCAAATTATATCTAAAAATCAAACTGCACTACTACCACCTGTTCAGCAATCAATACACCATTACCCTGTCAACAGAGGGGATTTGCAAGGAACCCTCCCAGGCTGCAACAGGGGCAAAGGTAGGATTGGAAAACTGCCTTGAATTGTTTACCAGCCCTGAGCAGAAATTTAGGATTCTGGACTTAGGCCTGATGGAGGCAAAGCAGCACAGCCTGTGTGCAAGGCACATGGAAACACATCACCCACTTAGGCCATGAAGCCAGTCATGGAGCCAACCGACTGCTTTTCCCATTTGTAGGGGAGGGGAGTAAGACACCCAGCTGGACCTTCCTCTCATCCTTTGAAAACTATAGAACAGTCTGTTCTCTTGAAAAAGAAGTTGAATCCAAATAAATGACCAAGAAGACATACATCACCCATCGAGGCATGGAAACGTGAGAAAGAGGGATCAGAGTTATAGGTAAAGTACAAAAGGAAAAAGGAGAAGCAGAAATGCAGAGTGTTGACCTGAATGTCTGCCTGTATCTGCAACTGAGCAGCTCTCGCATCAGGGTACCATTTGTGTCATTATGGTGGTCGTTGCAAGGAGGTTGATTTGGATTTCACAGCAAGAAAACTTTCCAACTCCGTGCTGTCAGCAAGGGTCAGATTGCTCCTTGGGATCCATAAAAATTGGCTTGGGCAAGCATGGATTTAGAAAAATCCTTCCCAAGAAATGCTAGTGCTTCTGGCTTTGTATGAGTGCATGCTACAGTGACACATCTCTGCGTTTCCTTATAGCTGAGAGTATATGTGGTGACTGTGCCCTTGATGCTCCAGAAGTAGAGGACTATATACTGGAAGAGGTTTTCAGGGAGGAATGAAAATAAACTGTCTCAAAGCTCTGCATATGTGCAAGCAGCTTCTATAAGTTAAAAGCTATGACCTACCCTACTGGAATGTTACTTATTCTTAATGGAAATTAGAAAGTTCCCATCAAAATTGCTTTAGAAATCTCACATTGTGACATTTTCACAGTGGCTCCACACAAGTAGCAATGATCTATTCAACACAACACAGAACTTACTGGGTTCTTGTTCCTGCAAGTCAGCATCTTAATGAATCAGAAATAGAACAGCAATTCTAAAATATAAATAGTTCCGAAATCACAGACTTTCAGACTCCAGAACCAGACCAAGGAAATAGTAACCTGGAATTCAAATCCTCTGGAATGATACAGGAATGCAAGGAAGCTCAATGGTTAAATCTAGGAGGTATATGTGCCACAATATTCACACACATATCACGCAGCAAAGGAGAGAGTGAAAAGTTGCTCCCAAGTGCTTGAGAAAGCAGCAAAAGACAAATTCAGCCCAGGTTCAAGCAAGGCACCACTCATACAGGAGTAGCATTAATAATTTCCCACATTACAAATTTGAACCAGAAAACAAGACCACCATTACAGGATCTCTTTAGGATCAGGAGTCCGGATTCATATTGTAATAAACATACTCAGGAGCAAAGAGAAAGAATAACAAAGAACCAATATAATTGCCATTCAAAATGAAGTCACAGTCAAAAACTCAAGCCATGTTGAGAAACACAACACGAAGAAAGCAAACAAACAAACAAAAAAAGCAACTAAAGTACAAAAATGAATTCATATCATTAGATTGAAATGTGAAAGTAAGTATGTTTAGGTAGACACATGGAAAAATAACATCCTTTACATGAACAAAACTCTATGGTGAAAAGACAAATGATCAATGACAAATTTTAGAAATAAAAATTATAGTAGTGTATATAAATGAATTTTATATCCAGAAGGGAGGTAAATACTAACCTGAAAACAAAATAACAAAAGAGAAATGATATGGAGAGGTTAGAGAGAAAAAGGAAATATGTGAAAATCCACTGAGCAAGATGGAGTAAATTGAGAAGGACAGACATAGACTGAATGAAAGTTCCAGAAGAGGAGGTTGGCACAGAGACAATCTTTGGAAGTTGAGAACATTCCATAGTTAAAGAAAAACAGAATCACTCCACTCACCAGAGGGAGAAAAATAAACACCTAGACATATCAAAGTAAAATGTCACAATACTAAGGGGGATGAGAAGGATCTTAAAATCACCTTTGAAAAACACAGTGTCGAAATTTAGATTGACAACAAGCAATACCAGACAAGAAAGGAGTAACATATTAAAAAACACTGAAGGAAAAACACTTTGCAGTATTTATATCCAGCTAAACTAGAATTGTAGCAGGGAGGGGAGGAAAAATAAGGTCACTTTCCAGCTGTACAAAATTGAAACCAGATGGAAAATATATGATAAGAAATAGTTGTAAGCACAGAAATATAACTCATCGTGTATCATTAAAAATGCACACACTATATAGAAATATCTATAAATGCAGCCTCATTATCCTGAAATGAAATTTTATAGATAACATAAGCTGTTTTGTATACACAACTTCAAAAATATCAATGTAGGCAAACCCTCAGGAGGCACGTAACCAGAATCAGAGGAGGAAGAAATCTCTCAGCCTGAGAGGTGCTATGTGAATTGGCATTTGTGGCCAAGAAGGTGACTTCTTGAGACATTATTTACAAGTTGAGTTTCCTGGAGAGTTAAGGAAATTAACTTAAGGAATTATTAAATTAAATTAAATTAAGGAATTATTAGATCGCATTTGATAGCTGATTCAGGAAAGAAATATCAATAGCTATTTATGTTTTAAGACAAGGTTTGGTAAGGAAGAGCTTACATACATACCCTATACACTCGTACTCATATACCCTACTAATTTACTTCACAGTGGAAAAACCTGATTGTCACCATTTTAACTAAGCAATAGAAGTTCACTCTTTAGCAGAAAAGGAGGCCACATGTACCTTCTGAAATTATACAGAGAAGAATATAACTTCATTTCTGTGACTTCTCTGCCCAAAACACATAACCTCAATCTAGTGATGAGGAACCGTCAGACAGCACCAGACTGTAAAATAATCTAGAAACCATGAGCCTGCCCTCCTAAAAATGTCAAGTCGAGAAAGACAAAGAGAACTGAGACGGTTGATGAGACTAGAAAAGTGTGACAACTAAGTGCACTGAGTATTCCTCAGTTGACGCTGCCTTTGTAAAAACCGTGAAAGTGACAGGGAACATGAGGAGAGGAGCTACACATGTGATAGAGGTTGATGCCCATGTGACTTCCAGATGGCCAGGGGTATGGGTGGGTTTCCTAGCACACTGCCCTTGTTGGGGAATACACATAAAAGCCCTTGGCAACATAAGGAGTTGATTTCAAATGCATTGAAAAAAAAAGTGTATGTACCTATATAGAATACACCAAGACAAACAGAAAGTGGAACAGTAAGTGGGGGAGTGTGTTTTGGGGGAAAAAGCCAAATGGCAACAGAACATGAATGAAAACACTTAGAAGGAAGTTGAATTTTAGATGAGATAGAGTAAATCAGCTGATGGCTAAATTGCTACAAGTACGTAGGAAATTGTTCTCAAACCAAGCCATGTGGCTATCTGCGGAAAGAGCCCAAGGCAGAGCATGGATGCCGACACTGCCCCTTGGAGGCTGAGGGCACCAGCACCTGTGTTTTCTTCATCCCAGATACCAACTCACCAAGCTGCTCATTCCGGACCTGTCAGAAGCGATGCTTCTTTTAATTATAAGCTTTTAGTAACGCCCCTTTACTATCTTGAAATGAATGTCCTGGTTAATATTTCCTACTCACGTACTTTCCAAAATAGAAATGTACATCCTGTCTGTAAGCAACTGGGAAGACTAAAGGAAATAATGTGCAGTGAAATTCGTATTTCATGTATAAGTGATCACGGTTATGCCAGAAAACAATAAACTCATCAGATATTCACACCTATCTTTGAAAGAATCATCTGAATATGACACCTAAAAATGTAGGCTGATTCAAGTGCCTTGTATTTGTGACTTAGATGATCTAAGCATCGTCTCTATTCATGAACTCATTTTTCAAAATGGTGAACAACCCTTAATAAACATCAGAGCTAAACAAATTACAGCCTTGCCTCCACTCACATTAGAACTTCATTCTTGAGGAAAAAAAGAAGCATCATTTTAAAACATGCAAAGACATACACGAACATAATGTTCCCACTGTAATGGAATGGGGAAATGCATGGGAAAAGAATGCATGAAATAACACGTTTTTCAATCTGGAGTTGCTCGGGAAGATGACTAACAGGAGGACATAATGAGTTGGCCAGATGCTTGTGTCTTTACATAGACTCTCCAGGAACAAGACAGAGCCCAGCACAGATCCCTACAGGTATGTTGTTGGGCAACTGCGATACCAGGAGAGGCGTTGCCATTGGTGATAATGAGTTTCCATGATCGAAATGATGACAGCCATTCTCGGTACATTTCTGAACATAAGAAAAATAAGCTCTCTTCTCAATTTACACAGCAGTTACAGTCCCGGCAAAAGTCAGTGAAGATGGGAGTTGTGCAGGCAACACTCTGCTAGCTGTAGGACAGTTGACAGACTCGGCACATATATAAACGTCTTTCACCTGCATCATCAACCACTGAGACATCCGAGATGGGTGCAGAATATGTGGGAAAGCCTCTCCAGTACGGGACTCATCCTTACCCCTTCCGTCTACTTCCCTGGGTCAACCAAATGCCGCCTCGGAAGTGGAGCCACTGCTGTGACGAAAGGGACAGTGTAAACAACCTTCTGGACAGCCTCCACCAGCACTCAGCAGAGGGCCCTGTGTGCTCGTTTTTCGGCTGCAAGCACCCCTGACGCACATGCTCAGCAGAGGTGGGGACAGACAGGAAGAAGGAGAGCGGACATTTCCGTTCTGAGCGCTTGCTTTAAATCCTTCCGCGATGACACACTACCACAGGCAACCGATAAAACTCTGAATGAATGAACAGGTTGCTTTTCTGATTTGCCGTAGCAATACAGATGTTGTCTGGACAGGGATCAGCAAGATCAAGTCACGCCAGTGTAAATGAAAAAGGAACATGCCCTCGCACACACAGTCGAGAGCAGCAAGAAGCGCCGTTGGGGAACAGAGCCGAGTTGTTGCAGCTGCTGCGGTCACTTTTTTGCAGTCAAGCGGCCCCAGCGACTCAGCTTTGAGGGGCAGCGATAGTCCTGTTGGCCTGCTGTAGAGAGGTTGCAGAACTTCTTTTGCTGCTTCCTCTAAGATAGCACAGTGAATAAAAAAAAAGTCATACAGCACTTTTCTCCACACAAGAAAGGTGGCAGCGGGAGGTCTTTCTGGAATTTTCCCTGATAAGGCTGGATGGAACTTTTCTCAGCAACCTACATGGCCACAGCACCAAGTGCTGACGTCAGAGTCATTCGTGCCACCCACCTCACAGTTCGTTTCCTCTGGTGAAGTTAACAAGAAATCCCAAGCACCCAACATAGGTGTTGGAGGGGTTCTACCTATAATCGTACAAATTCTATTACTTTCCTTTTCATGGACCAGTGAAAAATCAACAGCCACTCAGCTATGTCCTGAACTTCCAAATTCCTTATTTACAAGATGAAACTGGATCTGTGAATCTGTGAAGATTATTTTCACCTGATAAACATTTTACTGTCAATCTTTCCAACATCTTTTACTGATTTTTTTTTTTTAGATGCCGCAAACACTCAGCAATTTAAGCAATTAAGTGCACTAAATAGAAGTAATTTCCCAACAGTAGAGCCAAACAGATTATGGGCAAGAATAAAAGACATACACAGGGTACTTCTTAGAGTCCCATCACTTGGTTGGAGAAGAGGGGAAAGCTTTTTCTTTTCTAGAATATTCAGATTCATCAAAATACAGCTGTGCAATTGGACTCTACCTATTTTCCAGGCATCCTCACGTACTCTGGGGAGCACATGGAGCAGAGGCCTCTTTATCCTGATGCCTGGGCACAGAGTCAGTTCAACTGAACGTGAGATTCAGTCAGAGACCCGGCCCCTTACATCAGACAGAAATGACTTCCTCAATCAATAATTATTCTAAATTCTGTCTTCTCCATAAACCTCTCCTTCCCCATGTCTCCCTTCTAGCCATCTTCCCTTCTAGGCACAGTTTTGTGGGGGGCTGGGCCTCTTCCAGATCCCTTAAAGTCACTTGGCACCAACAACAAAGATCTCTTGCTTTTATTTCTCGAAAAAGAATATTTATGTGCAGCAAATGCATCTTTTGCAGCAAATGCATACTTTTTCTGTGCCAGGACCCCAGACGCTAGAAAATATTCAAAAGGCATCTGACAAAGGCATGTGTGAGTCTTGCAGTTCTAATCTAAAACACATGGGTCCCTGTTTGCCCTATTCCTGGCTCCTGGTATTCAGCATAAATACACATCTTCCTTTTCCTTCTTTGTGCTCATCTCTGCTAGCAGCTGAACCAGCTAGGCCTTGAATGAATATGGAGCTAAAGACAGTTATGGCCATAACCAGGGGGTCAGTACTTCAGATAGACAGTCCCCATCGCCCAACCTAACGCGCAGTTAGGCTGCTTTTGCCTTCTGTGTGTGTGTGTGTGTGTATCCAGATTTGAATGCAAAAATGTCTTATATGACTCTGTCTTCACTACTCCCCCAAAGCTCTCTAAACAAGGAATGACACACATTAGCAACCTAAATCATGTTGAACAAAGGAATGAATGAAATAAAGTACTCCTGGCTCTATTCCCAACTCAGGAAAAATAACTCTAAGCATATGTCCTCCCAGCAGACTTGCTGAAACATCTCCATGAGACTCAGATGCTCACTGCCGAGCCCACAGCCCTCTGCCTCTCTCTAGGCTGCAGGGAAAGAAACCAGGTGTGCCCACCAAACTCCCTGGTGCCAGGAGGCAGGAGGTGCAGCTCCACAGATGTGCTATCTGACCCTGAGAGAGGGAGGAAGAATCATTGCAAGAAATACCGAATTTTGAAAAGCGTCCCACAAATGTACAATTACTCTCATGATAACCGACATGCCTCTGGGCTCTAGCGGGTATCATATACCATAATTACTGCACCCACATGCATACACGCAGGTGAAATGCCAGGGCAAATGAAGAGTGTGTATGCAACAGCCACATCCACCCGAAATCTGAGCTATAAAGATACCAAGAGACCATATCTGGAATATATGTTACTAAACCTATTAGCCAGAGTTGGGGAATAATCGAAACCTTTGCTAAGACTATTTCAAAGGAATCTGTTGTAAAGAGGATAAATCAATGACTGCAAGGTCCTAAGTGCCTGTCAAGGAGGTACATCCCACTGATAGTATCCAGATCAAGAAAGAATCATTCCAGGCCTCCCTCTCACACTCAGAGCTCACTGCTGTTGTCTACTGCCACAATGATGACAGAAGTCCTGGGAGTGCTAAGTGCACCCATATCCTGAGAAAGGGTCACACCTCCCAGAATTCAGTGACAAGATGGAAGAATCTGGGAAAAGCAAGGATGCCAGTCGACAGCCCCATCCAGGCACCAAGCACACAAGACACATTTGAATCCATTGGTGAACTCTGATCAGACACAACCAAGTTCCCACCAAGTACAATATTCACTGAGTAGAAACTATCAGCCTGCAAGAACAGGTTTCCAGCAACTAGGAGGCGATGTAAGAAACAGGCACTATTGATGTTGTAAGGGCCTCAGTCACTGTTAACATGAGCCTGTCATGTCAAGCTTGCTATTGAGTTTCTGCCAAATGACTGATTAGGAGTGAATTTAAAGGGCATGGGTAAGGCTGGAAATGAAGCACAATGGACAGTCGGAAGTTTTGTATTTATGAGAAGACACTCAGAGGTCAGTGGCTCTAGGACAATACAGTCAAGCTTGGTGTTCTTTTGTAGTTGTTTTTTTTTCCACAAAGCAGAGCAAGGCTTCTCAGAAAACAGGCACCAAAGAATGGACATGTTCTGCAGCAAAATTGCTACATATGGTCCAATGAGGCCACAGGTACCCTGGAGAGAAAGTAAGCAACAACAGACATCCAGAAGATCCAGGGAAAGCAGAGGAGTGGTGTATGAGTCCTGGAATTTGTAGTAAATTCTTATAGTCAATATAAGAAGAACAAAAGTAAAATGGGAGCATTTCATTAAAATTGCAAACTGGAGGTGGCCCAGGGTGGGTCAGTAAGTAGAAGCCCGACCCACCCTACCCCACCTGCCCTGGTATATTGCATGGGCCCAGAATCACTAGCACTCAACATCTCTCTGCCTGTGTGAATGGTGTTTGAGCAATCAATGTGGTAGCGAACAGGATTGTTAAAATAGAAACTTTTGCATGAAAATGCTTCACCCTTGCCCTGAAATGTTGGTTTTGGGTGTTTGGTTCTAAAGAATTGGGTCCATTGATTCCTGACTCCCATACACACAGCAAACAAAATTTCCCCCAAGAAACTAAAAGGTCACTGATGGGTGCTGTCACCTCTCACCTGTCTATGCAAGTTTGAACCCCACTGGCAAGCACAGCCCACCACTTGACAGTTACCAGTGCTTGCTGAGTTAGTCAGAGAGTACAACAGAAGGAAATACGAGGAGGAGGAAGTAGGCAGGGCCTCTCTCTGGGAATTCCACAGAGTAGGGGTGGGGAATGAGAAATCCAAGAAACCAAAACAACTCGATGATGAGCGGAAGGTAGAAACTGGAGGTTTTCTACCCTGGCTGTACATGAGAGCCATCGGGAAACTATAAGAAAGCACCATGTTCTTGTCCCATTCCAGAAGAGCTGAATCTTCCTGTTCTGGGGTGACATGAAAGCAACAATGTCATCTAAAAACTATCTGGGAGTCTCTAACATGTAACAGTGGTTGAGAGCCATCTTTTTTGCTGCAGAATCCATAAGCACAGAGAGAAGAGAGAATTGTTATTATAGCAGCAATCAGGAAGGCTTCCCGGAAAGGGAGGAAGGAAAGGGAACAGAGCAGGCTTTTAGCCAAGCGAGGAGAGAGGCAGTCTGGGACATGTTTCACAATGAGGTCTTGAGCACCAAGCTCATTAGTGCATACTGGGTCTGTCAGACAATCAGGAAAAATGAAGATCCCCAGGTTGGGTCAGTAGCCCCCACATAAGCAACACCTTTGAACACACAGATCACTTGTCCGTCTTTGGTTTTGTCTGATCCTATCAGCAACAGTGTGAAGCAGTCAAGCAGGGAACACATAAACATATCCATCTTACCAATGAGGAAATGCAGAGGCAGAGGGTTTGAGTGACTCGGTAAGAGTAGTGTTTTTAGAAAATTAGTCCAGTGATAGCATGCAGTGTGAATTACAGTGTGGGAGACAGAATTCCAGGAGGTCCCTGAGAAGACTGCTGCCTTCTCATAAGTGTGGGATAATATTAGTCCCCAGCATGGCAGAGGCCTCAGGAAACACAGCGGAAAGAGCATCTAAGAGCCACCTTGCCACAGCTCATCCTTCTAATTGCCTTTGGTGCATGGGCACCAATCTTTAACACAGTAGGTTAAAGTTGGAGCATCTGTATCCACATCAAGAATCAGGGAGGCTGCAGAGCAGAGGTTGGATCTGTACACATGTGATTGAGCATGTGACCTGCCAGCAAGGAGAGGCTTCCTGCACAGCTTGCTTGCAAGTGTTTCTTTAATGCAATCATTTATTTTGTTAATTGTAAAACACTGGTTTGCTTGACAAACACACACACATACACACAAACACAGTGAGCTCATCTCCTCCACCACCCCCATTGTCTCGGGCAGTTTTAAAGATTTAGGAAGCTTTTTCTATATCCCTGATGTTTACTTCCAAGTAGAGGGAACACTACATTTGATAAACTTGGGGCTCTCCCTGACTCCCACCTCATCATTCCTTTGGTGAATTTGAGAAAAATAGCAGAGGACACTCAGCTGAACTCTAACTTCATTCCTGGTGAGAACCAACCAACCCATGGACAACAGGAAGGAGTTCCCCCAAATTCTTGCTGGGGCAGCCTTTTCCTGTGCAGTCCACCTGGCTGGATGGATGAGGCTGCCTTTTGCTGGGGTTTAGCATGAATAAGCCCCTTAACTAAAAGAGCTTCCTCTTTGGCTTCCGCTTAGCTGTTGCCTATTATGCATCTGAAACCTACTCTTATCTTCAATTCATAACTTTTCCTGGGAAGACGAGAGAAGTTCTACTCACGGGACAATTCCTCAGGAGTCCCCAATAGTTGACAACACTATTGGAGCAAGAAGAGATTCTTGGCATGAACCCCATGACACCAACAGCCCCAGGCCAGATTTTCATCCCCAGCATCATGGAAGAGAAGAGACGGGTGACAACCCTCCCAAGGAGCCAGGCAACTTAATTAGTGCACCTGCGCACACAACGGGGGAAGCTGCCTCTGATTTGGTTCTGGGATTCACTCTGGGAAATGCCATCAGGCCACAAGAGAACCCAAATTTGCAGGCATCTTGTGTAGTTACAGACTGTCGCCTCCATCAAAGTTCTTCATCCAAGCTGCCAAATACATGATTGGCAGGCGCTATCCTGTGGCTTATTTTCTACAGTGCTGAGAAAGCATACAAGCCAAAATAAAGTCTTTAATACTTTTTACCTTGCTTATCATCCTAACAAACCAGCTGATTGCAATTTACTTTGGAAAACAACAATACTGTAAAAGATCTTTATTTATATTCCTAGCTCCTTCCATAAGGCTAAAGTCAATGACTTTTAGGAAGACAAAAGTTGGTGATAATTTTCCTCAGATCTTGGAATTAAAGTTTCGAAGGGATGTGCTCTCTCTAAGAGGCAACCATTTCACAAGTGCTTAAACTGTGTTGGCCTTGGTCTTGAGTCCACAGCTACCCATTCATAACAGAAAACACTCTTCTTCCCCCTGAATCGTAAATTCATTTATCGATACCATCTCCTTTTACTCAAGAGCCTTAGTTCACTTTCTGCCCTACAGAAGATGTGGAATAAACACACATCTTCAGCCCAAGTACAGTTAAGTGATGTGATAAGTAGAGAAAAGAGAAATTTAATTTTTTGGTTATTGAGATATTTTACAATCTCTATTTTTAACATGTTTTAGGTAAATTGCTCTCAATTTGCCCCACTTATGTTTCCAAGAACCCACTTTATTAGCCCACTTTAATTGCATATCTAAATAAACATGGTTGTGGTTCCAATTTATTGCAATTTGCATCCTTCTCAACCTTCCTACTTGGGACACAGAAGCAAGGGAGGAGGGGAAGTAGGCAGAGACAGGATGTGGGTCACTCAGGAGACTGGAATTTGGGCAGCAGTTAATCATTCAGCAGAAGTGTGTTCTCAGAGGCAAAGTCAGGTGAAAGAGGAAAGTTCCCATGAAACGCGGGGCTAAGTGACTGGGGAGAGATAGGCTCAGATGTACTATTTCCTGCTCTCTCTAACTTAGTAAGGACTGGAGAGATGAATTTCTTCCGCAGCAGGAAGATTCGGAAGGGGTATTGTCACTTGCAGGGTCCAAAGCCTTTTCCTGATACTACGATTATTATATTTCTTTCCTTCCCCTCTTTCTATGCAAGTTTATCCTTCTGTCAATGTTACATCATCTCCTCCAGGAACTTTTCTCTGACTATACCTGATAACCAGTCCAAGAATAAAGTTCAGTCCAGTCAAGAAACATCTGTCTACATCTCATGATAGAAATTCTGTCAATATCAGATTGAGCTGTTTGAGAATTACCATAATTCCAAGATGCAGTAGAAAAATACAATTTAAAAAATCAGAAAGCAATGTAATCTAAAACTATAGTACTTTCAGTTGAAATGGAAGGTCCAGAAATGGCTAACAATCATGGAAGGACATCAGGGCTCATCAAGACCTCACTCTATTTGATGAATAAAATCTTATTTTAAAAGGGAAAAAAAAATACCAGTCCTACCTGAATCCTTGCAGAGGCAGGAAACATCGTTCCTCTCTACTAACTCACATGGAACATCTCTGAAAGTCATGGTCAGATAGTTTGGTGGACTTTTCATCTCCTTTGATAGTGGAAAGAAATTGTTGAGACTCTCCCATTCATCCTCTCATACTGTCTATCTTGGTCCAGTATCAATAGAGAGTATGCTTACCCTATTGATGATCTTTGTCTATCTATCTGTCTAGTCCCAAGTTCAGCCAGCAGGATGAAATTTCTCAGCAAAGTATCCCCAAGCACATGCATTCACTTGCCTTAAAACCAGTCACTAAAGCTATTTCTTCATTCATACATTCAATAATCTATCTGGGAACATCTCTAATACTACTGTTCTTGAAATTAGGGACACAGCAGAGAAGAAAACCAACAAAATTCCTACTCTTTCAAAGAGTTTGTGTTCTAATGAAAGAGACAAACTAACAAGAAAGTGTAGCTTTATCCATAAGAAAATGTAGTGATAAGTGTAATCTAATAAAGTTGTATCAAGTGTCTGAGGATGTCATTCCAGTGGTAAAAGAGAATCTGAGATGACTTTGTTTGAACAGAAAACTGAATAAAGATAAATGAGCTATGTTAGTATCCAAAAGAAATGCTTCCAGGGGGAGGACATTTCTGGTGCCAAAACTGAGGTAGGCAGTGTAGTAGATAAAGTCAGTTTCTGTACAGCTGAAATAAGTGAAAAGGAAGTGGGACAAAGCATGAGGTCAGGGATGAGCATTTGATCAAGGACAGTTAGGATATTGAGTCCTTCCCTGGTGTTTTATCAGAAGTTGTTGAAAGGCTTTAAGGAATGTCAGTATCAGTCTTACTACACTCACACTGGCTGCTCCACAGACAACAGAACAGATTGTATAGGCTCTAGAGTGGAGGCCAGCAGCCTAAGCAGGCGTCTCTCTTGATTGGTCCTGATCCTTCCTGCATTTCACCTCCCCAGCTCAGTTGTAATTTGTTCCAGAGCAGCCTGTCTTACATTTTATTTTCTTTTGTAACCCAATCCAGGATGCTCAAACCCCTGGCTATGGACATCAGTTTATCCCCCCAAATATTCAATGTGCCTGCACCCACAGTTGAATCCTGTCAGATGGCACCAGGGGACTATCATACGAACTTGACCCCCTTGGTCTTACTAACATGCAGGTGAACAGTGTAATATTAACATAGGACCTGTTCAAAGGGCATTTCTTCAGTGCCTATTCCACAAGGATAGAACCCTAGCCACATTATTCCAGAAGGATATTGCACAAAGTATAACCAGGGTGTTAGAACCTTCATAAAAGTGGAAAGAAAAAAAAAAGGAAACTGTGAATGTCAAATTTGAAATTATCTCCAATTATATCATCAGCATGAAAGGACCCAATGCCTGGGGTAGTAAAACTGTAAGAGGCTGTTGAATTGAGCCAACCCATTTTAAAAATAAGGAAAGAGAATTCCTCAAGTTGGAAGACATCAGCAGAAAACCCACAGGATTGGTTCATCCTAGCTCCAGAAATTGTAAATACTTTGGGAATGTCTGGAAGGATACTGGTATACTTTTATCACCATTATTAGTTTGCAAATTATGATCCATAGGGCCTCTTTCTCATTTCCTTTGACATCATTCTCTCCGTAATCTACATCTTATGCTTCAGAAGCTACTTTGGTTGCTAGAGCTCAGTGCTTAGAAGATGAATTGATTCAGATCCTCATTTGGAGTCACCCCCTCCAAGGCACCCAGTGCCTCCTGAAAGTGACATGTTTTTGAAAAACCTAGGTTGGTGTAAGCACTAGTGCCTCCCATCTGTCACTATGTAGATCACCCTTGTAGTGCTGCGTGGGGATATCTAAGAAAGCACATTTTTATTCTGAAGCCAGAGATACACTGGGTTAGGGTAATTTGAGCATTGGCTTTTCAGATGACCGTGGTCATTTAAGAGAATTTTAGGCCTCCAGGGGACTCAGAGAAGAAGGTTCTCCTGGTCTGGAGTCTGAAGGATGGTGATGCCACTGAAGCAGCAGATTAAATATTTTTGTGATTCCATAAGCAGAAAACAAACTGCTTGATGAATGGCAGGCACTGCACAGATGCCACCTATTAAATAATTAAAATAAAGTAGAAATTAAAAATAAACAGTGGGAAATGATTTGAAACACATACAACCAAAGGAAGCAGAAAGAGTAACTTGGGAAAGAAGAAGTGAGTAAAATTAGATTTGAGATATTTCTAAATTCAATTGCATCTGCACTGACTGTCTTTCTCCCATTGTCAGCATGAAACAAACAATACCTTAAACTGAGAAATCCTAGAAGTAAGTGCAATACTAAAGCAGCTGCCACGGTGCCTCTTGGTAGCCAGGGAAGTGCCTGGATTTTACTGATTAGGACAAGATGGGCAGAAATACAGTGACATACAATGGATGGAAAATGGAATTTGTAGGGGTCAACTAAGGGTACTGTAATGAACAGACACCAAATTTTAGTTACACACAACAGCAAATATTTACCTCTCTTATATCTGTGGATCCCTTGTGAACAAGCTCATCTATAGTCCAGGGGGCTCTGCTTCATGCTACAGGTCAGGCTGGGAGGACCACCTTACACCTGAAGATGGGCTCTGGTCTATCTCGTCCTCATGAACTTGTTTTGGGAGTCACCCTAAAATGGTACCAGCTACCCAGTGGAAGCTCAGTTTATGACAATGTCATGGATTTCAAGAAGGTGATTAGAAACACAGAATTCCTTGAAGCCTCAGCCTGATAGATGGCCATTCTACATTCTAATACAAGTATCTAGTTAAGCTTGTGCTTCATAGGATAGGAAAATACACTCAAACCCTTCTGACTAACTGGTATTGGGAGAGGGTGTGAATGTGGAATTCTAACAAAGGAGGTCAGGCAGAACCAATGATTCAGTCAGCTTTCAGTTTTGTTTAGCAGGATACATTTTGATGAAATTGTTCCTGGGGTCCTTCAAAATAATGCTCTAGACCACAGCTTGGCAAG
This sequence comes from Uropsilus gracilis, assembly GCA_004024945.1. Lineage (NCBI taxonomy): Eukaryota > Metazoa > Chordata > Mammalia > Eulipotyphla > Talpidae > Uropsilus > Uropsilus gracilis. The sequence goes on along the minus strand of PVHY01000098.1, from coordinate 293,601 downwards.
CAATGACATGGAGGCCAAATTCAGCCTCCCAACTCTTTATGTATATCCTATAACTAAGAATGGTTTTAATATTTTTGAATACCTGGGGAGGGGGGTGAATACAGATAAAAGAACAATGATGCTTTGTGAAACATTGAAATTATATGACATTCAAATATCAGTGTCTATAAATAGAATTTCATTGTGACATTGCCACACGCATTCATTGGTGTGATAGCTAACTGCTCTTTTGTACTGCACAAGAGGGGTTGAGAGTTGCAAAAGGGTCCAGAGGGCCTGAAAAGTCTGAAGTATTCACTATCTGACCCTTTAAAGAAAACATCTGCTAACCCCACTACTGTCAAATGGAAAAATAAGGTGAACCACACTACTGTCCAATGGAAAAATAAGGTGAACCACACACGTAAATTTGTATTTTCTAGTAGGTACATTAAAAACATAGAATGAAATTGGTGAGGTCAACTGTGATGCTACATCTATTCTATGTCTATGTAAAAAAATGATATATTATTTTAAAATAGTAATGAACTACTTTACTTTTTCATACTGAGTCTGTAAAAGCTTGTGTATTTCACACACATCTCATTCCAGACTAATCCCATTTCAAGTGCTCAACAACCATATGTATTTGGTGGAGACCAACTTATAATTTATCTTCCCTTCCAGAGGCCTAATCCTGTTTATTCCCCAAATCTCTTCTTAAATCAACTTATTCTAAATTATCTTAGCTTGAATGACTACAGAAAACACATCTATGGCCAACACTATATTAGCTTGTTTTTTCAGAAAAGTCCTATCCATAGCAGATGCTCCAAATATGTTGGATAAATAAATATGTGAATAAATGATATGCTTGTCCATATCATGTTTCTGGAGTCATTCTTTGGTATTCTGTGTTGGATTCCCATTCCCTCTAAATAAATAGTTTTGCTCCTTAAATAAGATGATTTAATGTTCTTCCATTGGGTCAACCCTCCTATACCAGCTATAGGTACCTACTATAAACTTCAGGAAAATATCTTGTTAAATGGTTACATGAAGGTGTCAAAAACATGAAGTAACTTGAGGTGAAACTGAAATTGAGGTGACACTAGGTTAATTCCTCATTTTTATCTTTTTTAACCTGAAGGCAGACTCTAGTCAAGAACAAGTGGGAGGGTATCTAAAACTTGAAAGAAATTGCCCAGTCTTACTGGCAAGCAAACCCAGAAGACAGTATTCAGGGGGCCTATAGTTACTGGAAAGGGGATGAACCAAGGGGCAGGAGTCCTATATTCTGCGTATAAACTCTGCCAAATCCTAGCCATCCCCTGAACACACAGTGGACCAGATGTAAAGAGGCCTAACTGAGGCACTAAGAAGCAAGCAGACATGTCACTGCTGATGACAGCAGAAGAGACAGAGTTCAGAGTTTAGCTCAGTTAAGTTGTATTTTCTGCTCTAAAATAAAAATCTTTTTTGATGAATATAACAGAATAATACAGATTGTCTACAAAAATCTGAGCAACTAGAATGTCCTGGATATAATCTGAAATGATTGGCCATCTACAAAGTAGCAAATTGATTATCTGGCAGACCCAGAAAGAACCCAGATGTTGACTTCAGGAACAAAAGGATTTTTTAAAAGATGTTATAATGATGCTGAATGACACAAAGCAAAATGTTCACCAAATAAATTAAAACAGAAGATCTCAGCAGAGAAATAGGAAGTATAAAAAACAACCAATCGAAACAACGCAATTGAAAACTAAATTTATCTGAATCAAAATATTCACTGGGTGGCAATAGTACATTGATCTGTGTATAAAATCATAAACATCTACAAAACAAGTTACAAGAACTAATGCATATGTGGTTAGTAAGGTTTCAGAATGCAAGTTCAGTGAAAAAATCAATGATGCGTGTATACCATAATAGAAGATCAGAAATTATAAATTTTTTAAATGAGGTAATTTTTTGAACTAAACTATGAAACACTAAGGCAAGGAAACATTTAGAAATAAGGGTGACAAAAGATAGGCAATGCCTGCATACTGGAAGTTGCAAAATGAGATGTGAGAAACTGAAGACCTAAACAAACTAGAAGGTACAGTTTCATGGGTGGGAAGTCCCAATATTTTTAATATGTCATTTCTCTCTAAACTGAAGTATGGGTTTGACACAATTCCAACCAAAATTGAAGTAATCCTTTTTATAGATATTTAAGCTGGTTCTAAAATTTATATGGAAATGTGAAAGACATAGAATATCAAAATACTGAGCAGAACCAAGTTGAAGAACTTACAGGTGACTTTATTATGAGGCTACCTTAACCAAGATAGTTTAGTACTAGCATCAAATAAACCAATAAATGTATAAAACAAGGAAGAGTGCAAAACATTGACCCATACATAAATTTTAAATTGACTGACAAAAATTTAAAGGCAAATCAGTGGGAAAAGCTTAGCATTTTCAACAAGTGGTACTGAAACAACTGGGTGCTTATTTGCATAAGCAAATTAATATACTTCAATTCATAAGTCATGTGTCCTGGAATATTTTCATACACAAAAATTTACTAACAAAAGATTATTGGGCATAAATATAAAAGCTAAAATAACAATACTTTTAGAAAAAAAATGAAAGGAAGATCATTTTTGTCTTAAGTTAAACAAAGATACTTAAATATGCAACCTCAGTATTATTGAAATCTGGGGCCAGATAATGTTTTGTGGGGAAGAGCTCTCACAGTGATGGATGCTTAACTATACCTCTAAGCTCTGCTTCTGACTATATACCAGAAGCACCTCTACATTTATTTCCATCAGAGATATCTCCAGACACTTCCAAATCCCCTTCCCATGAGAAGCAAAATTTACCCTGGTTAATAATGAGACACACACATACACACACACACTCACACACACACACACACACGGCCACTAGGAAACAACATAAATCAGTATAGCTTAAAAATCAATGAGAAAAGCTGAAAAGGATTTTTATAATAGATTCTGCTATTCTAAAAGAACACAAGAGAAACAGAAAATGAGACAAACATGAATAAATAGAAAAATGTCAGGTGTGAATCTAACTGTATTGATAATTACATTAAATTTAAACAAACTAACAGATTGTGTAAGAATAATTAAAAAACAAGAAAAAAGTAAGATCAAACCTTGTGATAAAAAGATTCATATTAAATAAAAAACACAGGTGGGAAAGTAAATGGTTAACAAAATATTACTACAGGCACCAGGCATTAAGACAGGCATGGCTATATTAACATCAGGCAAATACCTTAAGACTAAGCGTATTGCTAGACATAAAGAGAAATCTTCCATAAAGATAAAAGGGCCAACTCATTTGAAGACTTAGCCTTCATAATAATGGAGCCTCAAACAACATGAGGCAAATGTGTCAGAATTACAGGAAGAAATAGACAAATTCACAGTTATAATTGGAGGCTTTCACATACTCCAGCAATTGACAAGAACCTCCACATACCATCCAGTGAGTGACTCCCTTAAGAAAATCATCCACAGTGTCCACCTGGCGGCGATGAGGTCAGGGAAGTCACCACTTCATTCTGGATGCTGATGGGTTAGTAACCAGACAGCTGCCAATCGGAACTTCTACTTTTGCGCAGACCATTTCAGTTGCAGTGCAATGACTCTAATGTGACCACACCTCAGAATCATATGGGAAGACTCTGGACAAGACCTGTGCTCTAGCCGACCACTAGTAATGTTGGCCCCACTGCCAGTGATGGATATGGCTTGTCTGGGATGGCCCCAAGCGTCTAGCATTTTCTTAAAGCTGTTCACATGCTATCACTGTACACTCACTCATTGCTCTATTATTCCATGTAACAACTTCTGAGGAAACTGAGAGTTTTTCAACTAGGTATCTTCTAGTCTCCTTCACCTTGTTCATAAGCAATTGCAGTTTGGGGTACAACTTAAAAGTTTTCTATTTTTAACATTGGGTGCCATACAATTATATGCAATTCTTTTTAGCTTAAAATCTTCTGAGGTTCTCCTTTCATCATCCCCAGTCCTTTTATCCTGCTTTTTGGAAAGAACATAGTATCTAATGATCTTCCCTAGTGCAAAGTCACTAAAACTTTGAAAACCCCACAAATTTTTAGGTCTAAATGCACAAAAATCCACATCCATAAATATGGATTCTCCTCACTCTCAATCAAGATCTGTTCTCTTTCCCATCAGAAATGTCTTCCATTCCTGCACAGAAGCCCTTTGAGACCTACAGCAAACATCGGTCACACTAAGAAGCTCTTCCTGCCCCCATCCCATCTGGAATAAATTCCCTCTTTGCCCAGTCTCGGAACTCAAGGCATTGCTCTGTGTCATAGCACACTCACAACTTAGACTATTTTTTTTTCATTCTCAATCTTTCTCCCTTATTAGACTATGAGCTTCACAATGTCACAAACCTGATCCAGTCCCATTTGGTATCTCTAGGGCCCAGTCCCTTAGTAGTCATCCAATAAATGCATCTTGCAAGAAAAGAGAGAATGAAGGAGAATTTTTTATGAAATTTGAAGGTATATAAGATTCTTTTGACTCAGATTGGAAATTTTAATTATTCTTTTTTAAGACTCAAGTTTTCGGTAACAAGAACCATTCCTCCTATTTCTGCAAATTTTATAATTTAAACAACACTGAAGATAATCTAACTTAATCGTTTTGATCTCCCAATTAGGCATAATTATCTGAATATTTCAGATAAGAAACCAAATGATGGAAAACAATGACTTGCCCAAGATCTCTGGGCCAGGCCCTCAGCTGAACAGAACTTTGGTCTAGGAATTAAGGTCTTTCTAGTGACATTTGTTTTGTATTTTGTGTTTATCTTCACAGCATACAACCTCTAAGGGTAAATTCAAGTCCTGCCTCCTAACATGGCTGAGCTTCCATTCCTCGCTCATAGTCAGGTCAGCCTTTTGCTAAGACTACATACACATGTGTCCTCCAGACAGACAGGCAGCTCCCGATCTTGCTCCAAGGCCCTGGTCGGTCTGACCTAACTCCCATTTCAAGGGGCCCTACTGTCCTCTGCATGTGATGTGGCTGAGAAAGGAGGCTTCAGGGAAGATGAACTGTGAGATGAGTCTTTGTGGATGGTTCAGTGGCTACAGGGAAAGAGGAATGCACACAGTGCTTTTGCAGGAGGGGTAGTTTTATAAAACAAAGTCGTGAAGCAGAAAAGCCCATTATTTACTTTCAGGACTTAGGGAGACTGGGAGGATTCCAATGGGCCAAAGGAGCAGGCACTACGTCTTCCACATGCCTCCCACTTGTAACCACCCTTTCCATTCTTGGACAAGAACCAGAATGTGGCTTTCCATCAGGCAGACAGCTTTGGTGAGGTCTTTGGCTGGATTATCAGTCAGCCTCATATCTCCCTCTGGACCAAAGCTCCCTGTTGCCCCTACATGGGAATGCCCAAGCCCCCCACAGAGTGACAGACTGGAGACCCAAAACTTTACAGAGTGTCTTGAAATGGCCAATTGTTTTAGGAAAGTGACCATCTGGCACCAGGACCTGCCTGCATCAAAATTATTGACATCATGCTTAGCTAACCTGAAAATGTTACTTGCCCCATTTCTCTCATGGTCATTCTGATTCCCTTGGTACACACACACACAGAGATACACACACACACACACACACACACACAACTTCCCATGCTTCCTGTGAGACAAAAAAAAAGGAATATTAACTATGGAGCGGTATGGGAACTTATCCTTTGAAAAACCTTCTCAAGGGGTTCAACTCAAGGTTAGTCAGGAACCCAAACTGGATGCTTTTGTCCAGCCCAGGCCTCCATCCGGCCACTCTGCCTACACCCCCTCCCCACCTGCTCTACTCCTGCAGCCCCCAAACCCTCCAGGGCTTCTCAAGACACTTACTCAATGTTTGGAAAATAAAAGCCATCATATTCCCCTAAGTATTTTTCTTTTTAAGACTAAAAGTAGCATCACAGCAAGATACAGAGAGCTTTGCCTGCCAAGAGCCTCTAGAAATTAGTCTCATAATAGTAATTGCTTCAGGGACTTTTTTGTTATTATTCAGAAACAAAGGACTGAAACTGTAGGGAAAATCGAAGCTGATTCGTTTCCCCTATGTGGCAGTGTATACCAGGGCTGAGACTGTCTCTGCTTAGCACCCCTTATCTTGGCAAAGTGACCAAAGAGAAACCCAGGGATGGGGTCCAGGCAGATCTGGGACCTGCCCCTAAATGCAGTTATCCTTTGAAGGACTGGGGCTCCTGCCTCTCTAGCATGGAAGAAAAGGGAAGGAGAGAAGAGAAGCCCTGCTCCATGAGGCCGGGGCCATGGATCTGGGAAAGGGGCCACCTATTAATTCACATCCTGGGAACTATCCTGGGAACCTAGCTTTCTAGTCCAGGGAAAGCTGACCGTCCCAGGTACATTGAAAACACATGTGCAGGTTCTTACACTTGAAAGTGAACTTACCTTTTCACGGGCCATTTTTTGGACCAGTTGGTCTCATTTGGTGGTGGAGTTTTCTCAGTGGAACCTGTGTACTGGCCATGACTTTACAACAAGTTTGATGCTTAGCAAGCGCTTACTACCAAATGTTAGAAAAATTTAAAAAGGCAGTAAAACAAATAATCAAACATAGCTAATGCTTGTTCCTCCTTGGTGGAGACAATTCAAACTCATGGATCTCAAAATTGTGCTGCTGTCTAAGAGGAGATGGTGACATGTTTAGAATTCCCACTTAGATGTGGATATCTTGCAATTAACATTTCTATGGCTTTGAAACTTTTTCTCATGTTTTATCCCAAAGCCTCAAAAATCCAGTTCTTAGGCAAGGTAAATATTTTATCCATGCTACATATCATATTGATGAGGTTGAAAATTTCTATCTACCAAAGTGGTAGATTTGAATTCCACTCCATCCCCTGCTCCAGAAGATGAACTTGCTCATGAAAACTAAGAGCACCACAAGTCAAGGCACACTAGGATCCCAGAGCCCCCTGCCCTTGACACTCAAGAGGCCCTTTCTGATAGCATTACTCTGTGTGGGTAGTCAGACTTTTGCACCTGTGGACTACCTGAAGTCAAGGCCCAGATGGCCAAGCAGTGTCCTAAGGCGACAAAAACCAGCCCGTCTCTGCCCATCAGCAAATCTCAAGAGTCAGGACTCAGAGAAGCAGAAGTGACACTGACACATGCCATGGGGCTCCCTTTCCTATCTGCAGTCAAGGACAGGAACTAGGGTGTCCCATTCAAGTTCTGGGAGGAGGATGATACCCTTCAACCCCAGGAATACTTCACCAGAAAGACTGGTGAAGGAGGGAGGAGGATGTGACTTAGGAAGCCAGGAGGAGAGGTCAGAAATGAGAACAGCCAAGGAGTGACCACAGCCTATCATAGCCCACCTACATCAGGGTAAACTGAGCACATTTGATGGTGCCTCCCATCCAGGCATATTCCCCCTGGTTGCTCATTTTCTCTAATGTCCACAACTGGTAAGAGAACATCTCGGGGGTAAACTAAGAACAGGGAGTAAGGGGAAAGAATGGTGCTATTGGGGTGACCTGGAAGGGACCACAGGGAAGAGTGGAGAGCAGGTGGGGGGTGTTGCCTGACCTGAGGGAGGCAGTGATAGAATCACAAACCCCTCACTAGTCAACATGGTGATGCTGTACAGATTATAAAAGAATAAATGGACTTTGCTTTCATGAGCCAATTAATGGCCATCTGCTAGGAAACTGCCATAATTGTGATATACATGTAGGAAAACTACAAGCATGACTAGTGCTCCCTGAGATTGAACAGACACAGGGTACAAACAAGAACAGAGCCCCATATCTGGAAACTGACCAGTTACTGCTGTGTCAGTGATAGAGTTGTACCAGGGCCTGGCGAAGCAAAGGAGGGAAAGGTGATAGGACAGTGAGCCAGGACTTGGAACCCAGAGGTTCTTGTTTCTCTGTCTGCCTGCACTGTCTCTTGCCACCCTCTTCCACTGCCCAGACTAAGATGCTGTTGCAGACACTTGCATCCATCCCATTTTACTCTGATATTCTTTCACTGCAAAGGATGAGCAAAGAGATTCTCAGGAGACACCTCATCAGGATATGATCCCCCATGATACACATCATTCAACCATGCATTCTTTTTTCCTGCAAACATACCCTTCAATTCTAAAAGAGGAAGAGTTGGGCTCTTTGCAGACCTGGATGAAGAAAGTGCAGAAAGGAGACCAAACATATAAATCATGGTGCCAATGCATGGTAGAATGGGAAGGACCAGGGATGGAATGGGAGGGACCTGAGGTGGAATGAAAGGAGTCTGTGGTGGAGTCAGAGGGGTCTTTGGTGGAGTCAGAGGGGATTGGAGTGGGTTGGGAGGGGTCTGGTGTAGAATGGGAAGGATCTGGGCTTTATTTGGTCCAGCTTCTATTTGCAGATGGAGAAATGTGCACAGCGAAAGAAAGGACCTTGTCCAACTTCCCTATTTTGTTGATAGGGAACCAGGACTAACTCAAGAGTCAACTCCCTGACCAAAGTTCACCCCTGAAAACTGCATTTTTGAATTTCAGGGACAGCAAGCAGCTCAGTTTCAGGAGAAATATAGCTGGTGCCATGAACAGGATTCAACCAGTGAAATTGAACCCTCTAGCCTATAGGCACCTCCTGGTAGACATGTGCCAGCCAACACATGTATGTAAACCACTCTCTCAAGTCCTTCGTCCTCCACCTCTGCTCACCTGGGCTGCATTGGCACTCCATCCACCAGTTCAAAGGCAGTGCTCTGGGGTGTCTGCAAAGGGAAAGCCCCAGTGGTCCTGGCCCTGGAGCTCAGCTCCTGAGGATGCTCAGCAATGCAGGTCCAATGCCAGAGAACTTCAGCCTCCAGGGCACGAAGGAATGAGGCCCTCACTAGGGAGCTCCATCCAGGGTGAGGAAAACCAGATTGCTACCAAGCTGCTGGCTCCCCTCCCCGCTCTGTCCCTGTACCTGACTGCCCAGGCCACTTATCCTCATGTGCTCCCTGTCCCCCAAGGCAGCCTAGCAGCCAAACCCCACCACCCCATCTCACCACCCTACCCCCCCACCCCCCGCCTCCTTTGAGCAGATCAATCCATTTTGTATGAGCAGGAGACTGAGGAAGAGATCAAGCCACAGAGCCTGAATGCAGGGCCTGATAAGAGAAGCAGGAACCACTGTCTGAGGCACAAGGGGGGTGTGAGGGGATAATAGCCCCAGCCTTGCTCTGTGGGCCACACAATGGGCCGTATTCAGCAAGTGTCCCCTGGTCTCTAATCTATGGGGAAGGGCCTGTGTGCAGTCTATTAGCATTTATTTTCCCTTCCTGCATTGTGCTGATAGCCCAGCTTCCGACCCAACCTCTCACTTTCTTTTCACTTCACATTATAATTCTGCTTTCTTAAAATCCTATTCAGCTATATTTAAAAAAAAAAAAAAAAACTAACTCTATCTCTTCAAAGCACATCAGTAATTTTTTTTTTTTTCACAGCTGAACTAAGGTGACTCCTACAAAGGATTTTCCATTCTGGATTGTAATGATGGTTCAAGAGCTAAGGGGCAGGTAGCATTATCCAGTATTTCTGCATGCACTAATAGAAATCAGCATAAAGGATGAAGCTAGGCAGTGAGACATGCTGTCACAGAAGCTGGATGACCAGGGCAGCCCAAATGTGTTCTGCTTTGGGTGGAAAGCTCTGCTTTCCAAACACCTGAAACAGAGCACCTCACCAGTACATACATGCAGCAGCACTGACCTGGAACTTCCATTGGTCAGCCTCGATGTTCACTCCAGTATTTGTTTTTAACCAGATATCCCCAAAGTAAAATGGGGGCATTTCATCAATGACAAATGATTCTGAAAGCAGACATTTCATGAAACCCTCTTCAGCGCTTCCTCTGAGATTACTAGCAAATTGTTTGGAATCACAGAAAGTAGCATTTTCTGCAGACTTTGGTTCATCACAGGAGTGTCCCCACTACGAATCACACATATTGATCACTGGGATATTCTTGCATGATGGAGTAAATGAGAAGAGGACAACATGTGGCCATGTGGGAAAGTAAAGGGATTGTCTGAGCTCCCATCTTTTGCCATGTACAGGCTAGTTATGTGTTGCCTGTTTCTAATCCTTCTGTGACTTTAAAATAACCCAGCAACATGACAAAACATATAGGCATTTCTCACCCAGGGGAATCTCCATGACTCTACTGTCTGGCTGTGCAAACATCAAGAGAAATTCTGATTCTCAACTTCATCTTAGGGACTAATTTTTCACAGACATCTGACCTCCTGCTACCTCTGAGAAAGAAAAATCTCCAGAAGTTGGCAACACCTACAAGAGAACAACACAGGGTGAGTGAGACAGCCAAGTCTGACCTAGAAGGGCTGAACTCCTGAGCACAATCATGTGAAGAGGATAAAGGACTGGACTTCCAAGAGCCCCCAGCCCCACATGACCACTTCACAGGTCCAGGCAAGCCAAGGAAGAGATGTTCCAGTGGTGGATGCCATAACTCTTGGGTCATTACTTCTTCTAGTCAGTATGGCCCTAGACAAGAGGCCACATTCTGTGACAGGACTTATTCCCCAGCTGCTTCTTCAGGAGTAGAGGCTGTGTTTGATACATTCATACCCCTCGTTCTTTGACAACTTTTATCTGGGAAACAGCCAGAGAACAAGGAAGATGCTGGGTTTGGTGTGACATGACCGGGCCTGAAGGCAGCATCAGGCCCTGGCCCTCAAATCCCATCGTGTCTGCTCAGAACCCAAGACTGAGCCCAAGCTGGGGACAAACCAAGAGTGCAAGGAAGTATCCCTGTCATAGGCCTGCTCACAGAACAGTCTGTGCAAGTCAGATCTGAACAGGGTCTCAGACCCAGATGTCAGCCGAGACCGAGAAGGAAACCCAAGTGAGGGATAGAAGCTGAGAAGTAATCCTGGCAGGCACTAGTACTGGCTCTAGAGTAGTCATTCTCCATCATAACAGCAGTGGAATTCAACCCAGACATTCAGGAGACACAGAAAAAAAATCCATCATATTTTATATTGTCAGATAAATTCAAGTTTTTTAAACACTGGGAAGGTCAAATCTTGACCTGATTGAGCATCAGTGGGCAACTTCAGTACAAAGAACATTCAACTTACCATCTGTCTCATTATCAGACATCTCTCCAATATCTATTTAAACAAAAAACTGGTTTCTCCAGTGAAGTTAGGTAAGTAATGCTGCCGCTCTGGAGCTTGGAGCCCCCTGTGGTAAATATATCTAATTCTCATTTACAACTCCAGATGTTTTCTTTCAGGGTTCATTCAGGTAGTCATAGTACCTCAAGCATCAGGAAACTAAACTGATAGATAAGGTCCTTACCCTCAGGCAGTTCACATTCTAGATGGGAATGGGGGTGGGTGGAGCTGGTATACACAGGTATAATCATACACACCTGTGCATTCCCTTCATGGGTGGATTGCAATATGTATGTAGGCAAGGGCTAAGCTTTAGTTATGAATAATAAAAGACAGAATGTCAATGGTAGTGCTTGTTTGTGGATGGGGAAGAGTGAGGCAGAGGAGGATTAGGGAAGGGGGAAATTCTTCACTGGGTTTGTCACATATGAGCTGTGCATGGGAATCCATTGGTAACAGAGCTCTGCAGAAACATGCTTGATGGTTTCCTCAGGGCCACCTAAAAAGTCAGGAAAGTAAATTGTAAATCTGCAACAGTACTTGCAATAGCACTGACCATCTCCACAGTTAGCAGCAATGAGGACAGCAGTGCAGAGGTTCACACTCTGCATCACCAGTATGTCACTAACATTGCGTCAGCAGTGCTAGAACAATTATTTCTATGGTTTCAAGATAAAATTATGAGGACTGCCTCTTCGGCTTATATAGGGCTGTTCAGACATCTTATTGAAAAAATGTTCCTACCCTGCGCTAGAAATCAGCCTTGGAGTAAGCTCTCCTTGTTTCATCACCTTATAGCAAGCCCAGGTCACAGAGAGAGGCCCTCACCCCCAAACCAAGCACCAAAAAGGTGTGCATGGGCTACCTGCCTCAAAAGCACACTCCCAGTGTCCACAGCTCTAACACACTAGTTGTATTGACTAAGACGATGAGTACTGTTCTGTGAACAGCCGCGCATCAGCCCCAGAGCACAGCTGTCGCCAGGTCTTTCCACTCAAGGGGCCTGGAGTGGGCCCTGACCCTAGCACTGTTTGCAGGTACTGCATTTTTGATAAACTGCACACTCACCTCTTCCTCCTAATTTACTGGGCTTGTTTGCCCTCCACAGTACTTTGCCAGTGCCTGCCAGTCTCCCAGCACTCTTTCTAAAGGACATGGCAGGAAGTCAAGGAACCTGGGGGAGGAGTCAAGCCTCAAACCAAAGCAATGGTAGGCTGAGCTTCCAGAAGAGAGCAGACCAGACCCCAGGCAGTGGAAGACTTTCTTACATGAAATGGGTGGTGAAAATCACGGATTCTGTTTAGGATGTCAAGGACATAAAAGTCACAAGGAAAATCACTCCATGTGAATGTGAGAAAAATAAAATTATAGTTTTTAAATCTGCACTTACCTTAAAAAATTAAAAATGGAAATAGTGTATGACCCAGTAATCCCACTTCAAGCATCTCTGCAAAGAAACCAAAAGCATCGACTCAGAAAATTACATGTTCTACAACGCTCACTGCATCAAGATTCACAACAGCCAGGACATGGAAATAACCGAAGTGCCCAGAGAGGGAGGACTGGGTCAACAGGCTGCTATATAGCCATACAGCAGAGTATCATTTAACCCCAAGAAAGACAAAATATTGCCGCTTAATGACAAAATGGAAGACGTGAGAGGGAATCACATAGAGAAAGTCAGAACAACAAATATTAAACATTTATGTAGTGGATGATTCAACAAAACAAAATACCAAAATAAGTGGATGCTAATAAATGAAGTTAGGCTTCTGGGTTAAGAAAGAGGAGGATAAGGTTAAGGGATTATAAGTGTTGGTGGTTGGAAAAAGCTCTGAAGTCCTACTGAAAGGAGACTCTTAATAACATCCTCAAAATATTCAAAGCTAGACACAAGCAGAATCTAAGTGAAGCTGCAACAAAGCTTTGGCCCAGATCAGTGTAGTGGGTCAAGTCTTCCTCCTGCCAGTCAAGTGTGACTCTCCTTGTGACCTTTATGTCCTTACATCCTTGACAGAATCCCTTTTCCAGAGAAGATTTATTTCCTTCTATTCCTTCCCCTTCAGTCCTTCTTTGTGGTCCACAGTGAAAAAAGGAAGAAGCACAAAAAGAAAACAGAGAAGGCGCCCTGAAATCAAGAGAATGAAAAAGCAAGACATGGTCTAGATTTGAGATATATCACATGGGGCCTCGGATAAAAGTCTATGGCAAACATGTTGAAGGATCAAAAAAAGAAAAAATCATGGACAACCTGTGTGAATGGATGAGAAATTTAGTCAGAGAAACAAAAAAAGATAACAAAATCAGAAATACAGCACCAGAAATGAACAATTCATTTGACTGATTTAAAAGGAAACTGAACAAGGTAGAAAAGAAGATTCATGAACTTGAGAACAGGAAAATAGGAATTATTTTCAGCAAGACAAGTTTCCAGAATGATGTCAAAGCTTTACATGTGGATTTCATCGCCATTTACACAGGTGGATACAATTGTCAAAATACATCATGCTGAATCCTGAGACTGAAGCATTGCATTTTATGTAAATGAAACCTGGAGAGTGAGCACAGGGAATGGCTCCTCTGACACATGTATGAGCATCTGTGCTGGCCCCTACCTGGAGGTCTGTGAGAACCTGAGCTCAAAGAACCTGAACAGCCAGGAGGAAGCTAAGAATACAAACCTGATGCCAGAGCTGAGCCTCAATACTGCAGCCAAGGGCTTGTGAGATCCTCACTCCATTTCTTTACAACAGTTTTGTTGGCTCTTGTGCATGGATGTGTGCACACCCACTCACTCTCACATGGGCAGGAGTCCCATAATACATACCTACCATGTTCCCATGAGAACATGAGATCATTTTCCTCATCTTTCCATCCCTCCCTCTTCCCTGGACTCTCTGCAAATGCACTAGACTTATCACATGGTAATGAGAATCTGAAATGTGACAGTTGCAATGACAATTTGTATTTTCACTTAACTTTCCCCTTATTGGAAGACCGTCACTAAGCTATGACGCCAGTGCCAGAGAAAAATGCTCTCAGGCACAGGTGCAGCTGGCGCAGGAGGCAGCCAGTAGGGCTCTCAGTCTCCCAGGAATCTGGGAAGAGGGAGCAAGAAAGGCACCGAGTGGAAGAGCTGGTGAGAAGGGTTAACTTCTAGGGGCCTCCTAAACCTGATGGCGGGGGGGGGGGGGGG